>JANAVB010013277.1:0-68066 GCA_029216955.1 Iris pallida
AAATGTTATTAATATTCTTTTATTTATTCTTGTGATCTATTATGATTAGATTAGATTAAATTATTTTTGAAATGATTTGATTTAAATAAAGATTTATCTATGGGGTTTTAGAATTTGTAATCTTTATCCAATAAAAGTTACATACTCCGATTTAAGGAAAGTTTTTCCTTGTTTCTCCCAAAAATCCACCAATCCCAAGCCATCATCATCAACCACCATAGCCATAACCATATTCGTGTTCTCGTGTCCGTATCGACCATCCTCGTGTCACCATGTCGACCTCGGGTCCAACCTCGGGTGTATTTTTACTATTCAAATATTCACAATACACATCTCCTTCGTGTCCGACATACCGAGCACGAATTCAATATCTAAAATTCTATCCCTATCTTGTTCAACACCAACCCGGACACGACAGCAATACACAACCATAGATCAACAAAACCCTAACCCTACTCCAGCCAAGCTTGCCACCGCCTCCGCCATGTCCCCTCTACTCCGGTACAACATCTCCATACCTTGTCGGTCGACTTCAGTGCTATCACCGCGCCTCTGCCACCGCCATCCAGTGAGCCGCCATGCCTCAAATCTTGAGACGTTTCCAACAGCATCATATAGACTCGACCATCGTCGGAATCGCTCAGCACCATAGGCCGCCACGACTCCACCAACCAACGATCACTGAGTTCCGACGACCACTCCTCTAGCAACTAGACCCCGACCGCTCAACCGACGACGGCAGCATCTCTGGAGACTCCTCGTCGACCTCCTCCGCCACAACAATACCACACCAGAAGAACCACTCACCTGATTTCCACCGTACAATCCCCTTACGCCATCACCCGTGTCTGCAACCGACGTAGCTCTTCCAGATCTGTGCCTCGTTCTTTCCACAGCTGCCACCAACAAAACTGCCACCACTGCCCCATCTCCCGACGACCAAACCACCACCAGCCAGCGACTCATCCTTACACAACCAAGTTCCTCTTCTCCGCCATGTTCTCCTTCCTCCGCCTCTTGAGACAACACCTCTGCCATCGCCGCCCGGGTCGGAAACCTCTCACCGCCTAGGTCTATGCCGTCGATGAGATGCCTCCAGAGAAGTTCGATTACCGCTCGGCGTGACACCCGATGCTGAACCAGGTATCTGGTGACCCAATCCCGGCAGATACCTTCGAAAGCTTCCCAACAATCCGACCCTCAGTCATACTTCCAGTTCAGCCACACCTTCATCTCTCCTCCCTATGCCGGTTAACGTTGTACCTAGTTGTTCCCCGAGGTGATCTCCCTCCCTCTTCCGCTCTCTCGGTCTCTCTGTTCTCTCTCATGTCACTCTCACTCTCTAATCTCTTTTCATCTATGTGTTCTTTTATTTTATTCGATTATTATTATTATTATTATTATTATTATTATTATTATTATCATTATTATTATTATTATTATTATTATTATTATTATTATTATTATTATGGAAGAACATTGGGTATACGTCAGGCTTCCAACATGGATTGTGCCTTAGATTCTTTGAAGGTTTGGGCTTTAAAAAGGAGAAAAAAGTTATTAAATTTTTTGGGCTTGGGACTGTGGGCTGACAAAGGTTTTAAGTTTTCATTTTCATTTTCAACATTTATATGTTGGGTTTTAAGAATATAATCAAACTGATATTTTAAGCTTATATACTATATCTATTGGACTGAAATACAATTGGGTTTTAGGCTTTTAAAGAGATTTTATCTATATATATATATATATATATATATATATATATATATATATATATATATATATATATATATATATATATACAAAAGTGATGGACGGGAATCCTCCGTCCGAGCCTTCCCCCAGACGACCCTTTCCTTCAGCGGCTCCCGGTATGCGGACCCCCTACGCTGTCACGAGGGTCGCTACCTCCACCTTGGACCCTCGATCAACTCGCCATCGTCAGTTTGGGCGCATCCTCTGTGTATCTGTCCTCTGAAATGCTCAAAGATGGTCGGTTTCCTTTCAGGCGACTCACCGATATATCGTTTCAAAGCAATGGCCCGGCGGTGCCTGTCACGACCCGCACCCGCTTTTTGGGATACGAGTGCGTGTCCAAGCCAGCCTACGCCGCAGTATCGACGGTAGTACGCTGTCAAGCCCGCAATAAATAAATGCTAATAATAACCTTTATTGCTCATTCATATTTGCTAAATTAATGTAACATTTACAAGAATTATATTTGAAAGAAAGTACAAAATCTCACCAAATCTATTACAACAAATTTAAACCAACTAACTAGCTTCTAGATTTTTGGCCTGCAAGGACACCCGTATCTCCTAAAGCTAAGAGGAACCACGATTAACCTAAAAAATGTTGGTTTCCAGTCAGGAATGGAACAAGCACACAAACCGACAAGCTATTCACAACATAATAGGATTGACAATACATGAAAATAACATATGTGGAAGAAAACGAGAAAGTAAACTGATGTCATGGTATCACTGGAATGAAAGCAGGAACATAGAACATGGTATATCAACTAGAAAAGAACATGTAAACATGGTGACATGGCAAGTGGTGAAAAAGTAAATAAATGAGACAACTATCTACGTGTGTTAAAATATCAGTTTCGACGTGTGAACAGATAGGGATAAATCAGGCACCCCGTACATGAAATGTGAGACTGCTATTCTCTGTGAAAGACACGAGGGATAGAAAGGGTAGTTCACACGTCTACTAAGATATTTCCCCTTCCGACTAGTACACATGGACCCGAACAAGTCACGGAACACGAAAACATGACAAAACGAGAATATAATGACTAGAGGTCCATGATACCATCTCGTGTGTCCATCGTGTCAACAAGCAGGAGAGCATATGTATAATATGTACTGGAAAACTATCAGAATTAAAGGCAATCAGAGTGTGCACTTGCCTGAGGTCCATAGCTGGTGAAACAACTATCTTATGGGGTCCATCATAGTCCGATTAGCCTAGGACGGATATTATAAACTTGAAATCGTAAGAACAATATGAATATGATTAGCCATGTCATGATTTAGAAACAATCTAATCTAAGAGGAAGAAAAAACTGATTTTAGGAAGAGACAATTCATATTAAGAAAATACTTTTTTAAATTATTCATTTAGAAAAATATTTAGAAAGCTTTACATATATTTAGAAGTTTTTAATAGAAAAATATATGTGTCTACTCGAGGTCAAGGATAATCTAGGAAATTTGATCTTAATAAAGGAAGTTCTTATTTAGAAAATACATTTATGTAGAAGATGTTTATAAACTAGTTGGAAGTTATATATAATAATCGAAAACGATAAAATGATTTAAATAGATAAGCTTGAAAAGCTAGCAATTTGTTTTAAACAAAATCCTTAATTTACCAAAATATTATTTTAGCTCAAATTTTTATATTCAAAATGCCACAAAATATTACAATAAACTTTTTAAACCATATATGAAAATAGATGTAGGGCCAAGCCTAATTTTACATTTCTGTTCCAATATATTTTAGAAAATATTATTTACAAAAATCTCAAAACAACTAACATTATTATTAACAATAATAATAATAATATTAGTAAGAATGATAATAATAATAATAATACTAACAAAATTTATACGTATTATTTACTGGTCAAAATCTCAGTTTGAAAATGGATCGAAATATAATGGCAATATTTTCTTATAGGTCAAGAATCTTTTAAAGTACCAATTGAATAAATAATGTAGATTAGAAGATACTAATAACTTTATTAACTAAATCCAATCCAAAATATACCACAATCTACTAATGGAGCCTGGTCCATGCCCAATACAATAACCAAATAACTGAAACCCAATTAACTCCTATTAGATCAGCCCAAGACCTTATGGTTATTATTTAGAAAACCATTTCTTAAAGGCCATGATCAAGCCCAACAGTCACCTTGTGCTTCCCCAAATAAAGACTCTAACAAAACAAAGTTCATTAAAAATTAAATTCAAATGGGAGATTTGTCTCCCAAATAAAGGTTTTTTCTAAGGGCACCACAAAAATTGCTTGGGGGTAACCCTTACTAGGGGGCAGCCCAAAAAAGTGGAGAATTTGCTAGGAGGCACCCAATTTTTACTTGGGGGCAACCCAACCCCCCAAACCTTTCATTTCTTCTCATTACTCATTCTACACTCTTTCTCCTCAAAAAGAAAAAAAAGATCTCTCTCCCTCTTCCAAAACCCTAATTTTTTCTTCTCCACCACTCCACTCCCAATTCCTCCACCAAGATTTCTTCCACAACATTCGTAGATTTAAAGAGATGACACACAAGTCAAAGCAACCGGAATCTAGGTACGTTCTTCCCTAATTTCTTCAAAAGTTATGTACATTCTTTTCAAAACCCTAGAATATTTTTAATTCTCTAACTTTTTTTAATAAATTAGGTTTATAATCTTTTCATGGTTCATGAAAGAAATTTTCGAACACAAGAAACCCACATTTTATCTTGAAACCCTAACCCTAGAACACGATAAACGAGCATGTCGTTTTTGGCCGTTCGGGTTGAATACAGTAGGATTGCCAGGCCTGTGGCAGTCCTAATGTAAATCAGGACTGCCACAGTCCTGGCAGTCCCCCTGTGAAAGAGGACTGCCAAGACTGTAGCAGTCATGATTTATATTAGCACTGCCACATGCCTGGCAGTCCTACTGTAATGAGATATGGGGGTGGGTAACTGCATGATTCTCATATGCGGGGGGTAACTGCATGTCCTATTTATGTTTCTATTATTTAATAACTGTATGTTGTCCTGCAGTCCACCGGCCGCTAACAAAAGAATACGGCCCACCGCGTCAAAGCGGAAGGAACATGCGGGACGTCCTCTCGAGCGTCCGCTAACAATTTCCGAACCGGCGCCCCAAGCTCAGTCTCGGACGCCGCCACCGACACGTCAAGCTCGGTCGAAGCGAAGCAACGAGCTCTGGATGTTTTTGTAAAGATGTTTTTGTTGTTTGAAACTTGAAGGATATATTTGTTGTTTGAAAACTTAAGTGGTTGGACAGACTTTTGAAGGATATGTAGTTGACACTTATGTTATTTTTTTGAAGTTGGATATTTTGTCTGATATGTAGTTGTGATTTATGTTGTTATTTATGTACTTGTTGGATATGTAGTTGTCTGATATGTAGTTGTTATTTACGCTTGGAAACTTAAGTTGTTGACCAATTTCTGATTTTCTTGATTTAGTATCAGGACTGCCAGCACCCTGGCAGTCCTACACTTATGTAGGACTGCCAGGGTCCTGACAGTCCTAATTGAAACCCTCTGTGATGAGAGTTTTAAAATAAAACTCTCTGCCACAGAGGGGTTTAAATAGGACTGTCAGCACCCTGGCAGTCCTACTTAAGTGTAGGACTGCCAGGGGGGTGGCAGTCCTATTTATAACTCTATGTGATGAGAGTTTGAAACTGAAACTCTCTGTCACAGAGAGTTTCAATTAGGACTGCCACCCCTGGCAGTCCTACACAAAAGGAGGACTGCTAGGGTGCTGGCAGTCCTAATTGAAACTTGTTATATAAATGGCCATTCTCCTGTATTTTAGTACGGAGAATGGCCATTCTCCGTGTAATTTAGCACAAAGAATGGATATCTGATCCAGTATCAGGACTGCCACCCCCCTAGCAGTCCTACATTAAATTAGGACTGCCAGGGTGCTGGCAGTCCTAATTGAAACTTGCTGTTACAACAAGTATCAATTAGGACTGCCAGCACCCTGGCAGTGCTAATTGAATGTAGGACTTCCAGGGGGTGGCAGTCCTATTTGTAAGTCTCTGTAATTTAGCACGGAGAATGGTCATTCTCCCCGTGTAAATTGACACGGAGAATGGTCATTCCCCTACGTTTTAACACTGGGAATGGCCATTCTCCGTGTAAATTAAGACGGAGAATGGCCATTCTTCCAAAATTTTAGAATCGCAAAAAAATGATGTTTGGACCTCCATTTTAGCACTTTTGTCAAAATTTTAGAATCGCAAATAAATATTAATTCAATGACTTATAATAGGACTGCCACCCCCTGACAGTTCTACATTTAATTAGGACTGCCAGCACCCTGGCAGTCCTAATTCAATGTAGGACTGCTAGGGGGTGGTAGTCCTAATACTGGATCAGATAGCCATTCTCCGTGCTAAATTACACGGAGAATGGCCATTCTCTGTGCTAAATTACACGGAGAATGGCCATTTTCTGTGCTACAACACAGGAGAATGGCCATTTATATAACTGCAAGTTTCATTTAGGACTGCCAGCACCCTGGCAGTCCTCCTTTTGTGTAGGACTGCCAGGGGGTGGCAGTCCTAATTGAAAGTCTCTGTGATAGAGAGTTTGAAAACTCTCATCACAGAGACTTACAAATAGGACTGCCAGGGGGTGGCAGTCCTGATACTGGATCGAATACTTTAACAAATTGGTATATTTTTCTACGCATACTTGCACACATGTAAACACATATAACACAGATAGCACACATGTAAACACATATAACACAGATAGCACACAGGTAGACACATATAACACAGATAGCACACAGGTAGACACATATAACATACTGAACTTCATATTTCACTATATACAAAATTTACTCCATATAGATTAGTGGACTTCATATTTTACTGTATACAAAAGTGGTCCTCCATATACAAAATGTCAAACTGTAAATATATCCATACTTAGTCGATTTTGACGTCGTAGTGGTCAGCCACCACAGTTTGTCGTCCCGGGCGATTTCGGGCCGATCTGGATATCACTAGAACTATGTTGTTTTCCCGTCCAACTTCTCGACACCAATGTACCGCACCCTCGCTTGATTCAAAACAAAGATCGGTCCAGAATAAATGGCTACATTGACTGCAATTGAAGCAGGTACCCGCAAAATCGGAAGATCTCAAGTCCTACAATAGAACTTAAAAATTAATACAATTAGACAACATCATAAAGAAAATAGGTTTCATAGATTAGGACTGCCAGAGAGGTGGCAGTCCTGCACATATGTAGGACTGTCAGGCCCCTGGCAGTCCTACATATGTGAAGGACTGCCACCTCTCTGGCAGTCATAATCTATGATCGGGACTGCCAGAGAGGTGACAATCCTCTGTATCACAACCCGATTTTTCATCCGATGAAAAGTTAAAATTTAGTTACCAAGAGGGCTTCTGATGCATCAAAGTGTTCTTCGGACGTGGCGGAAAAAGAGTATACAATATTTGATGATCCCGGTTGTTCTATGTTCAATATTTTTCTACATTAAACACATAATTCAACTTTTTATATGTGAAATTCATGTTTAAAACATTAAACATATATTAATTTGATGACTTACCAATAAATGAGAGAAGTCAATGACCTAGCATTGAGGGAAAAATTTGGGATAAAATTCAATGACCTAGAGTTGAGAGAAAATTTTGGAAAAAATGTAGGTTGTGGAAAAACTTGGGGTTAAATTCTTTGACCTAGAGTTGAGGGAGAGAAGAAAGTAGTCGAGGGAGAAAAGAAAAGAGTAGATCGAGAGAGAAAAAAAAAACAAAAGTTGGTATTTATACCTTTGCTTGGGCTAGCCCCAAGTAAAAAAATTGATGGCAAACTTGTAATATTTTGAAACATTTTTTGGCTAGGCCCTAGCAAAAAGGGTGGTGCCCTTAGAAAAAACCCAAATAAAAGAGGAAGCAGCAGTAGTTAGAAAGAGATTGAGAAGAGAGAATTAAAGGAGGGGGACAGAAGAGTGATGGCTCACCGAGGGCTCTCGTGCGCGCGACACACGAACAAGGGTTCGGGCGGCGCACCGGTTGCTAGGTTCGCAGGGGACGCGGGGGTCATGCAGCGGAGATCGACCGGAGGGTGTCATCGAAAGACGCGTGCGGCCTGGCAAAGCTTGGCGGGCGGGCAAGAATCGCACCCGACTGTGGATGCGGTCGTCTCGTCTAGGCGGCATAGTGGCCGACACTGCTGTCGAGTAGGGAGGGAGCGGATCTGGGCTTGGCAGCGACGGATACATGCACGCGCACACAGGGGCGGCCGCGTTGGCTCCAGATTGTGGCGACTTCGTCTACGATGACTCCAGGGAGGTTAGGTTAGGATTTTGCTTTGATTTGTTCCTTTGTGTCGTGTTCGGATTGTTTGGACACGGAAAGTTTGTGTACTCGGTTGTAATAAATGGAACGGAATGGATGTTGGTCACAGACACAACGATATGGCAGTGGTAGTAATAAAGTGGTGGTGCCAAAGTTGGTGATAGTGGGCCTGTTTTTGTGTGGCGGTGATGGTGATGCTAAGGGGGCCGCAGGTCGGGTTGGACAACTGTGGGGTGCTCGGGTTGTCGGGTTTTGGCAACTCGGTGGGGTTCTTTGGCCGGGTGGAAGGAAGGCATGGAGAGTGGCGTGTGTGAAGGCGGGGGTCTGGCTATTGCGGTAGTGGTTGAGGGATTGTCGGGGGTTACGGTTGGGAGGTTTCTGATGGCTTGGGTGTCGGGGCAGTAAGAGGAGCAATGGGCTAATGTTTGTGATGGCGGTGATGACTCTATGATGGCAAGATGGCTTTTATAGGCCCCAATGGATATGGCAAATATATAAATTCAAATGAATGGATATGATTGATATATATATTGAAGGTAATCGTGCACCAAGGGATTAATCCTTGCAAAGCAGTTGTAGATTAGCCCGGTTATATTTGAAGGAGATGCATTGACGGTTAGCTGGCTTAACATTTGTTCCTCTTTGAAGATATCTCCCTATCAGCCACTATAACCCTCAACTCATCCGTAGGGAAGGGAACATGGATGGCTAGCTAGAGCTGCTATTTGGCTTCCACCCTTCCGTACCAAACGACAACTAGCTGGTACACAAACTTGGCTAGTGCAACTGCAACCATTGAGTCATGCTCAAAATCTCAGTGCATATCTCATTTGTTATCATAAAATTTAAATACGACAATTGATACCATTAAAACGATTCAAAATATAATTTCATTAATCGAAATAATATTAAAAATAATTATGATTTTCAAACTAGGTTTTAAAATAATAGCAAAATACGTTTACACTTTTCAATGAAATAATTTTCGAAACATAAAAAGAATAAATTATTTTGAAAATCCGGGAAGATGGATTACAAATCTGTCCACCTTAGAAATAAATTCGTCCTCGAATTTAAGGAATGACTATGATAGTTAGGCTCGATAGGGTTGAAGGAAAAATGTAGTAGAAGAAAGTTTAATAAAATGGATCGATAGGTTAGAAAGAAAATGTAGTTAAAGGAAATTTTGTTGTGAATGGTATTGATCGATAAGTTAAAATTGATCAAGGTTAGCAAGAGTTTCTTAACAAGAAATATTGATCCAAGCATTGACCAAGAAAGATTAGAAATGAAAAATAATTAGATATGGCTTGATGTTAGAATTTAGGTCGTATCTGTAAATTCTAGAAGGTGCTAGAGAAGATAAGACATAGAATTTAGAGAAGAAGACCATCGGTATAGCCTAGAAAGTAACCCCTAATGACTTGTAATGTAATCCCTTAATGCCTTCTCCTGGTCAACTTTTCAAATAAGATTTAAACTTCAAGAATATTTTAAAAAATTTCTCAACTTCTATCATTAATCCTTTAAATCAAAAACTCAAACTTATCGTAACCTTTTAAGATTATGACTCAAATTCATCAAATCATAATTACCATTTTTTAAAATTCGTCTCGTAAATTGGTACTCAACCTTAAAATTTATATTTCATAAAAGGTTAACCCTTCCAAGATATTTCAAATTTGAATTTAAAATCCACCATCACATCTCCTAGAATTAAAATATTATTGTCAACATATTAAATTCTCTTTATTCGTAAGTACCATATTACCTTTGGCTTCTATCCACCTTTAGTCATACTTATCGAAATACAAACTCAAACGAATTACAATTTTTCCTAATTTTTTTATATTCCAACTAGGTCAACATTTATTCCTCTTTCATATTTCAAGACATTCTGTTTGTTGACATCAATTGTCCTCCAAGCACACTTGCAATCTTATCGTAGATAGGTATCAACTATTTTAAAATTTAACCATGCAATACTTGTCAGTTTTCGTCTTCAAAATTATTCGAATTGAAGAAGCAATATAAATATTTTTAAATCAACTTAACTAAGGCAACCTTAGCAATCAAACAATTAATCTTTTGACCTTTATCCATCTAAGATCATATTTGTCTTACTCCTTATTTTCAATAATTTCAAAATTTCATTTCTCGTAAAACAATGGAAATGGCAGTAAATTCCTCTTTGATTCTCTACATCACATGTCTATCATGTCACCTTCCTCGAAATTTAAGGCATGTCTAGGACAACTATGCTCGATTGGTCAGGTGTAAAAGGTAGAAGAATTTTTAAGTGGGAAAAGGTAGAAGAATTCTTAAGTGGGGAAAGGTAGAAATAAGTGGGATTGATCAAAAGATTAAAAGAAAAGACAGTGAAAATTCTCTAAATGAAATATAAAGTTAATAAAAGTTCTCTTAGTGAAATAAAAAGATAATCAAATTTCTTTAATAAAAGATGAATCAAGAATGGTGGAAAGAAAAGAAAAGGATACATAAAGATGGCCAACAAATATGGTCCGAGGGAGTATTACCCATATATCGTCCAACTAATCACCCACCAATTCTATACATCCGTATCCTCAAGAATATTTTAAAAGTCTCTCAATCATAAAGTTTTTAATTACTAGTCAATACATATATAATTTTAATCTAAAAAAATCTCTTCAATTTTGATCACTAAATTTAGAATCCATAACTCATATTCTTCAAAATTTTCATCATTACATTTTAATCAACAATTCAACCCTGTCATAACCTTCAAGATTGTGACCTAAAATGGTCAATATTAACTTATCCAACATTCTTCAAAAATTTAAACTCCACAAAACAAACAAAGATATTTTTAATCCACTCTTTCATAATTCCCTCAAAATTTTAAGTTCAAGAATCGCAATCTTCAACTTCAAAATCTAAATTGAATTCTATTATGCCACAATCTCCATTAACTTCACAAAATTTTAAATGCTTCCAAATATTTATATCCACCCTTTCATAACTCTTTCCATTTTTTTTAACAATCAAATTCCAAATGCAAATACTTCGGAATACTTGAAAATTTAAACTTAAATCTTTTTATCTTACGATCTTATCAAAATTTCCAAAAAAATTCCTCAAGTCGATTTTTTTTTTAAAGTTTTCATCCATACTTTAGCAAGAAATTTATTTTCATTGGTCATAAATTTAAACTTTCAAGCTCCAAAAATTAATAACTTTTAATCTCCTTTGTATAACCTCGAAGAATCATAACATCATACCAATTTATTTGTCATCGTTTGAATCGAAAACATTTCCTTTAAAAAATAAAATCCACCTTTATATGCTTCCTCCAAATTTAAATTTAAAAAAAAAATCAAAACCCAAAATTTTAAAATCTTCAAAATTTGAACTTAAAACTACATCTGTCACAATTTTCTAAAAATTCTTCAATATCAATTATAAAATTTAAATCATTAACTCAATATAATATCGTGACTTAACACTTCATCAATATCCTCTTATCAAATTCATAGCTCTTAATTAATAACTATCACACTTCACAAAATTTATAAATTTCTCAAAATAAATTTTTTGAAGATTTGCATGATCTCTAAATAAATCCAAATGTTTTCTTTTAAAAAAAATTTAAAGTTCAACCTTATCAATAAATTCATCAAAACTTATACAAATTTGAACGACACCAAGCTAATAACCTTAAAGACTAAATTTATCAACCAAAGTCTCTACCCACCTTTAATCAGTGTCATCTATCAAATCATAATATTATCAAGGAAAATATTTCGAATTCGACAAATATGGTATCTCAAACATCAACGTATGTTACTATCCTAAGCATGTAGCCTATGTAACAACCTTAACTACCCAAGCAATTAATTTGAAATAAATCTAAGGGTTGCCCATGGGTACCTAGTCCTAAGCCTAGTCATAGCTTAAAATTCAAATCAACCTAATTGTGAATGGGCATCTTGGTCGCAGGCTCGCAGCAGTACGACTAATATGGTACTACCACGAGTTCGCACAATTTGCGAAAACTGACCTACATGGGCCACCAAAAAAACTCGTCAGGATCCGTACCCGCTTTTCGGGATACAAGTGCGTGTCCAAGCCAACATACGCCGCAGTGTCGACGGTAATACGCTGTCAAGCCCGCAATAAATACATGCTAATAATAATCTTTATTGCTCATTCACATTTGCTAAATTAATGTACATTTACAAGAATTGTATTTGAAAGAAAGTACAAAATCTCACCAAATCTATTACAACAAATTTAAACTAACTAACTAGCTTCTAGGTTTTTGGCCTGCAAGAACACCCGTATCTCCCAAAGCTAAGAGAAATCACGATTAACCTAAAAAATGATGGTTTCCAGTCAGGAATGGAACAAGCACACAAACCGACAAGCTATTCACAACATAATAGGATTGACAATACATGAAAATAGCATATGTGGAAGAAAACGAGAAAGTAAACTGATGTCATGGTATCACTGGAATGAAAGCAGGAACATAGAACATGGTATATCAACTAGAAAAGAACATGTAAACATGGTGACATGGCAAGTGGTGAAAAAGTAAATAAATGAGACAACTATCTACGTGTGTTAAAATATCAGTTTCGACGTGTGAACGGATAGGGATAAATCAGGCACCCCGTACATGAAATGTGAGACTGCTATTCTCTGTGAAAGACACGAGGGATAGAAAGGGTAGTTCACACGTCTACTAAGATATTTTCCCTTCCGACTAGTACACATGGACCCGAACAAGTCACGGAACATGAAAACATGACAAAACGAGAATATAATGAGTAGAGGCCCATGATACCATCTCGTGTGTCCATCGTGTCAACAAGCAGGAGAGCATATTTATGATATGTACTGGAAAACTATCAGAATTAAAAGCAATCAGAGTGTGCACTTGCCTGAGGTCCTTAGCTGGTGAAACAACTATCTTGTGGGGTCCATCATAGTCCGATTAGCCTAGGGAAGATATGTATAAACTTGAAATCGTAAGAACAATATTAATATGATTAGCCATGTCATGATTTATAAACAATCTAATCTAAGAGGAAGGAAAAACTGATTTTAGGAAGAGAATTCTTATTAAGAAAATACTTTTTTAAATTATTCATTTAGAAAAATATTTAGAAACCTTTATAAACCCTACATATATTTAGAAGTTTTTAATAGAAAAATATTTGTGTCTACTCGAGGTCAAGGATAATCTAGGAAATTTGATCTTAATAAAGGAAGTTCTTATTTAGAAAAATACATTTATGTAGAAGATGTTTATAAACTAGTTGGAAGTTATATATAATAATCGAAAACGATAAAATAATTTAAATAGATAAGCTTGAAAAGCTAGCAATTTGTTTTAAAAAAAATCCTTAATTTACCAAAATATTATTTTAGCTCAAATTTTTATATTCAAAATGCCAAAAAATATTACAATAAATTTTTTAAACCATATGTGAAAATAGATGTAGGGCCAAGCCCGATTTTATATTTCTGTTCCAATATATTTTAGAAAATATTATTTACAAAAATCTCAAAACAACTAACATTATTATTAACAATAATAATAATATTAGTAAGAATGATAATAATAATAACAATATTTATACGTATAATTTGCTGGTCAAAATCTCAGTTTGAAAATGGATCGAAATATAATGGCAATATTTTCTTATAAGTCAAGAATGATTTAAAGTACCAATTGAATAAATAATGTAGATTAGAAGATACTAATAACTTTATTAACTAAATCCAAACCAAAATATACCACAATCTACTAATGGAGCCTGGTCCATGCCCAATACAATAACCAAATAACTGAAACCCAATTAATTCCTATTAGTTCAGCCCAAAACCTTACGGTTATTATTTAGAAAACTATTTCTTAAAGGCCATGATCAAGCCCAACAGTCACCTTGTGCTTCCCCAAATAAAGACCCTAAACAAAATAAAGTTCATTAAAAATTAAATACAAATGGGACATCTGTCTCCCAAATAAAAGGGAAGCAACAATTTTTAGAAAGAGACTGAGAAGAAAGAATTAAAGGAGGGGGACAGAAGAGTGAAGGCTCACCGAGAGGGCTCTCACATGCGCGGCGCACAAACAAGGGTTCGGGCGGCGCACCGGTTGCTAGGTTCGCGGGGGACGCGGGGGTCCTGCGACGGAGATCGGCCGGAGGGTGTCATCAAAAGACGCGTGCGGCTTGGCAGAGGTCGGCGGGTGGGCAAGAACCACACCCGACTGTGGATGCGGCCGTCTCGTCTAGGCGGCATAGTGGCCGGCACTGCTGTCGAGTGGGGAGGGAGCGGATCCGGGCTCGGCAGCGAGGGACACGTGCGCGCGCACACAGGGGCGACCGCGGTGGCTCCAGGCGGTGGCTGCTTCGTCTACGACAGCTCCTGGAAGGTTAGGTTAGGATTTTGCTTTGATTTGTTCCTTTGATTGTTTGGACACAGAAGGTTTGTGTACTGGATTGTAATGAATGGAACAGAATGGATGTTGGTCACAGACACAACGACACGGCAGTGGTAGTGATAAAGTGGTGGTGCCAGAGTTGGTGATAGTGGGGATGTTATTATGTGGCGGTGATGGTGATGCTAAGGGGGCGGCAGGTCGGGTTGGACGACTGCGGGGTGGTCGGGTAGTCGGGTTTTGGCAACTCGGTCTCGTGCTTTGGCCGGCTGGAAGGAAGGGCTGGGAGAGTGGCGCGGGTGAAGGCGGGGGTCTGGCTATTGCGGTAGTGGCTGAGGGATTGCCGGGGGTTGCGGTCGGGAGGTTTCTGATGGCTTGGGTGTCTAGGCAGTAAGAGGAGCGATGGGCTGATGTTTGTGATGGAGGTGATGACTCTGTGATGGCAAGATGGCTTTTATAGACCCCAATGGATATGGCAAATATATAAATTCAAATGAATGGATATGATTGATATATATTGAAGGTAATCGTGCACCAAGGGATTAATCCTTGCAAAGCAGTTGTAGATTAGCCCGGTTATATTTGAAGGAGATGCATTGACGGTTAGCTGGCTTAACATTTGTTCCTCTTTGAGGATATCTCCCTATCAGCCACTATAACCCTCAACTCATCCGTAGGGAAGGGAACATGGATGGCTAGCTAGAGCTGCTATTTGTCTTCCAACCTTTCGTACCAAACGACAACTAGCTGGTACACAAACTTGGCTAGTGCAACTGCAACCATTGAGTCATGCTCAAAATCTCAATGCATATCTCATTTGTTATCATAAAATTTAAATACAACAATTGATACCATTAAAACGATTCAAAATATAATTTCATTAATCGAAATAATATTAAATATAATTATGATTTTCAAACTAGGTTTTAAAATAATAGCAAAATATGTTTACACTTTTCAAAGAGAAATAATTTTCGAAACATAAAAAGAGTAAATAATATTTTGAAAATCCGGGAAGAGGGATTACAGTGCCACCCCTCCGTCGCTTCCCATGATCGGGAGGCCAACCTCCCCAACCCCAACCCTATCGTTGGCGGCCATCGCGTTGGAGGGTCTGACTTCTCTAACGCAGGACCAGCTAGGTCTTGGCGTGCCATCACCTCCCAGGTCGGCCCCGAATCCTCCGCCCTGCGGTTAGGCGGCGAACAGTTTTGACCTTATTTCGGCTAACCCCCCATGCGGGGTAGGTGACAGCTATGGCTATTCTGGGCTTCGACGGTCGTCGAGTCAATCTTCGGCTGGGTATGATGGTCGGGTACATGCTGAAGTCATCCTTGGAGCTGCTGTCCTCTATGGGGCCTCGAGCGCGGACCCAACGTTACCCAACAATCCTGACTCCAATTCTAAGAGGGACAATCAATGTGTTGCGAATTTATTCGCAGCGGCCCATTCTGAGATGGACATCTCTCAGAGCTGCCCTGGGGCCCACACGCTTTGGGAACAGGATTTACCTTTATTAAATGTCGGTCATTTTCCTCGCCTGCTCCCACGTTTTCCAATTTCGAAATCGTAATCCTTCTCTATGCCAGCGCAATGCCCCGCTATATCTATAGGTGGCACGAGTCTCCTGGCGCACACGCCATCTGTTGATGCCTTTGTCTGCGTGCAACCTAAAAAATGTCAGGTCAGCGCTCCTTCACGTGCTGCTCCACCTCCTTTTTTCTTACGCGTGTCCATCCTGGCGCGGCCCTCACCGGCGCTCACCTCCAGTTGAGTGTGCCACCTGGTGGCTCCCCTTCCCTTGGCGCGTTCTCCAGAGCTTCCCCGTGCCACTTGGTCACGAACGGTGCACCTCCCTCTGCGTCAAAGGCTAGCGCTACCCTTGAGTGCCCGGTGCCCCCCTCTGGCGTGCCACCCCCCGGCTACCGCAGCGGGCCACTTTCTCGTGGCCCCATCGCGGCAAGACAGCGCTGCTCCCTACCAGCCCAGTCGGCACCATCTTTCGTCGACATGGTCAGACCCGACCGAGCCGAGAAGATCACCTTGATAATTACGGATGTTGAGCTCCAGGATGTGGATATCCCATCCTCGTATGACCTGCATGTTATTAACGTCCCGTTCTCGTATAAGGATATATCTTCTCTATCCGAACAATTCGACCTCACCTTTATACTGACATTCTCATCTGGATGCCCAAAACACTCGCGCGTCGAAGAAGTTTTATCGACTTGGGGTCTCTCCTCTGTTTACAGGGTCGCCCCTTGGACCCCAAGCACCTTCTCCTCTTCCTCTCTTCGGAGACCGATCACAAGAACGTTTGGGCTAGAGGTGCCAGCCGGATTGACACTCACCTCATGAAAATTCAGAGATGGACCCAGGACTTCAATCCTATGGAAGAATACGTGATTGTGCCATTCTGGGTCACCCTCCCGAACTTGTCGCTGATCTGTTTTATTTCGGCCACCATGAAAAGGATTGCCAACTCCCTTGGGACCTTCGTGGCTTTGGCGGACGTTACCCGCAACCTCACCAAAGCCAAATATGCCAAAATGTGTATAGAAGTTGATCTGTCGAAGGACCTCCCTAACCTCAATCAAATCTATCTAGGTAACAAGACTCACACTCAACAAATAATCTATGATAACATCATGTACTGCAAGCACTGCCACAAGCATGGCCACTCCACTGAGCTATGCTTCAAAGCTCAACCAGAATTGAGAAAAAAACACACCGGATGGACGCATCTGATCCTACATGACAAATCCATAACCCACCTATCCTCCCATTGCCAAACTCCCACCTTCGCTTCGATGCCAGCTCCGGAACCTCACGTAGCCGCGAACAACTCCAGAATAGCAACCTACAAGGAAGAGACACTTCCCTGCCACTCCCAAACCCCCACCCCCAGGGTCAAGATCGATCCCAGACGAGTGCCACCCTTCCCAAGAAGAGTGCTAACTCACACACCAAAACCCTTACCCTTTCCCTAAACCTCGCCAATAAATTCGATATTCTCGCCGCAGATGTAAAACCCCTAAATTTCTACTATATTTTTTATATATATTAAATTTGGTACTGATTTAAAATTTTTGTATTATACGTCGCATAGTCGTATTGTACGTCGCGCACGAAATTTTATTTTTCGTAGTTGCTCGACGAGTGCGAATATGTGCGAGCGTACATATTTTGAGAAAAATATTTTTTTATTTTTATAGTTTCAAAATAATATATGTAATATTTAATTTAGCTATCAAAATTTCCTAAATTTATGAATTTATTTATGAAAGGCCTTTTATTTGGAATAAATAATATTATTCATGCATACATATATTTCATAAATATTTGCTAGTTTAATTTAAATAAAAATATAATTTTTGAGATTTATTATTCAAAAAGTTATTTAAAAATATTTATTATTTTAGAAATTATTATTATTGGTATTTTGAAAAATAGATTTGGATGTTATGGTAGCCATTTAAATCTTGATTTGATTTTTGGATTTATTTAAATAGTTAAATATTCGAAATTTATTTATCCCTTTTGATTTTGAGCTAAAAATTTAAATAGATTTAAATTGGATTTAATTGATTTGATTTTAAACTAAGAGAATTTGATTTGATTTGATTTAAATTAGATTTGGATTTGGATTTGGATTTGGATTTGATTGCTTTTAAATTAAATTAGAAAATATCTAAATTGGGTTTAAAGGAATCATAATTCTTATCTAATTGGGAATTCCCACATCCTATAAATAGGCAGGTACTCCTCCATATTATTTTTACCACAAATCATCTTTCAAACCATCATTGTCAAAATTTCTCTTTTTTTCGTCATAAATTCAGCCTCAATTTTTAAAGGTTGTAGCAACTTCGAATGACCATAACTCCCAACTCCGGACTCCTTTTGACCTCCAGTTTTTTTTGTTGGAATCGTATTGAGGTATATTTTCTGAATGTAAACTTTATTTTCATAAATCCGGAACTTAATTTTTTGGAAAATTTGTGGAGTGTCAGTGGTCCGAAATCTGACACGTTTTAGTGTTTTTGAGATTCTGGGAGAACCAGGAATCAGAATCACGATCCGTTTAAAGTTTCGGAATACTGACAGAAAAATACATATCATATATTTTTCCCAAAAAATTTCCAGAATATTTTATTTTTGGTTTTTATTTTAGAAGTTTGTCACATCGTATGAGTTATCTTGTGTAGCCCTGTGACTATTCTGTACCCAACGGGATTGTCAGTTTCACCAGCAAGGACCTCAGACAAGACACCTTGCCATTTGCTGTTTAATTATTTTAGCTCATATTTCATGTATTATTTATTTTCTTTATGCAAAATAAACTGTGATACATGGCATAACCTGTTAGAACTTACTGTTCATTTATATTTCCTGCTATGTATTATTTTTCTCACATTAAGCCAAGATTTAAGGGACCACCTTGTGTGTTGCATTCATTGGCCTTGACACGTTGTACCACGAAGTTGTGTGTCACATATAGAACATGGAAGTGCGTGATTGGCTGGCTACCAGTACGTACAAGCCGTGCGATAGGAATAACCGCTAATAGAGATGCATGCTAGTTTGACTTAGCGGTTATAGTGGTTTGTGTTGTGGATACAACACAGTAGGCATTGGACGGGGAGGACAATTCCTTAACGTATGGGCTTCGATGCACTTCCCTTGTGATCCGGACTCTCCGCTGGAGATACGGGGTTGATGACCCATGATTACTGACGGCCACTGACGATTCTACGGAACGTCATACTCTTACTGATGGGGCCTCTGGTGCCCAAGGGGGGACCATGTCGATCCTATTCAGCCAGGGCCCATGCGTAGGAAGGATTGTTCTTAACTACATATCACTTAGACCGGTTAGGCACCTTTATCCGTTAGGTACGAGTACTTTTGGTTTGTGTACTTGTATCTGACCGTGGCTTGGAACAATAACTTGTCGCGGATTAGTTCATCACATCTTGTCCTTGTTTGGTTGTAGGTGTGACTTACTACTTCGATGATAAGATATTAAACCTTGTTGGGGTCCGGATACCATATTGGATTTATAGCATGGAAAGATACGTTACCGTGATTTAGTTTACCATCTCCTGTCCTTGTTTGGTTGGAGGGATGGTACGCTCGTTCAGTAGGTGCGTATTGGACCATGTTATAATTTGATTTACTTATTTATTTGAGCAATATTTATTCAGTTTATATGGCATGATATTGTGTGTCTTGTTACGTCCCTCTGAGGACCTGGTTATCTCTCCAGGTGTGTGCTATTGTCTTTCGCAGGTGTTCTAGCTCTAGCCGTGATCATCGCTATTTCTTCGAGGATGATTGCATTTGGATCGTCTTCACTTCGCTCGCCAAATTCATATCTTTTCTTATGTATTTTTCCTTTACTTGTTGGTAGTGGATTTGTCTCCGCCCAACATATTGTATCAAGACAATTTATTATCTTTATATGATGTCTTTTATTCATTTATTTTGCATGGATGAGATTAGTTATAGTTCTACTGCATTTTACAGCTTATGTATTCATACGAGGATTCCATATATTGGAGTGTACTTCTTATGAATACAGCTGGCATGTCTACGTTCCTAGTCCTACGTATTTTGGGACTGAGGCGTTACATGTTTTTGTGGTGGCCCATGCAGGTCGAGTTTATCACTTCGGTTACGTAATTATACTGATGTGAGCCTGCAACATAGGATTAGAATCTAGGAATCTCATCCATACAGCTTGACCTCTTCCCTTGGCTTCAAATTCTGAACTCTTGTTTGACCTCCTTGAACCGCATCTTGCTTGATTCCTTTCTACCGTTGATTCTTATTTTCGTGCTTAGTGCCAACTAGGAAGATGACTACACTAGTATATGCTCATAGGTCAAACACATGGCTAGAATGGTTATATTGGCAATTGGAATACATTCAAGACTCTAATTGAGTTAAAAAGGCTTTTTAGTGTAATTTAATGATTAGTAATTGGTAAAGTAGGATATTACCACGGAAAGCTTTAACCTGGAGATTTCTAAATAGTAAACACCAGAGGATTTATAGAATTTCATACTTAGTTTAAGAAATTGATTGGAATTTTGAGTGGTGATATTTATGATTTATGGGATTATAGTTAAACACCTTTGAACAGTTATAGATTTGGTTTGAAAATGATCTTAGATTTCAAATGTGGTTGTAGAAATTATTTAAATTTGAGTTATACAACTTGCAATTTTCGTGTTTAGTAAATTTTGAATTTTAAGTGGAAGTACTAATGGCGAATTTTGGTTTAAAATATTTGAAAGTTATGGAAACGATTTTGAGAAATTTTATTTTAAATGGTGTCCTATGATTGAGGATTTACAAATCTATTTAGATTTTTGGTAAAAAAAAAGGATTCTGACTAAAAAGATTATTTGAAAATTTAGTTTAATGCAGGATTGCTAATATTAAAATTTTGGGAGAATTTCGAAGGATGTGATGGAAAGTTATTTTGGTTGGTTAAAGGAAGTTACCATTTAAAAGTTGTGATTTTGTTGGAATAACTTAGCATAAGTAGAAGTTAAAATTGATTAGAGCATTGAGCTTAATTTTTTAGATTGCTTTTAATATGCTGAGAGTTTTATTATGAGTTATTTGAAAACTTGAGAGTGTTAAATTTTGATGGATTGTGAAATTTTTGTGGATTCGTAAATTATGAACTCTTGAGTTAAATAGTTGAATTTAAATGTTAATTTTGAAAAAGGTTAGTAGTAACGTGATAAAGTTTGCTTTGAGATTATGAAAGTGATTTAAATTTTGGTCATGATTAAATTGAGCGACTTGCAGTGATTACAATTTTTGGATGGTTATTTTTGAAAATTTTATTAAGAAACTTTTGGAGGAAACTTGAGTTAAAATATTAATGATAGGCCACAAAGGTAGCCCTAATGAGTTAGAAGTATTCCACACTAATTGCCATGTCACTCATGACCATGATAGTAGTATATACACAAGTGTTGTTAGTCATCTACCCAGCTATGTGACTGTATTTTCACCTCGACTTACTCGACCTTCCTTCAATTCTAGATCTTTTAATTGCGACCTTCTAACCCATTTACAATTTGAATAATGAGTTAATGGTTCCTTAATTGTATTCATCTAGGAGACTATCTTCTCTCCGGAATTGTGTTTCTAAATTATTTTTAATGGATTCTTTAATTAATTTTATTTCACGCTTTAACTTGATCTTCTTTATTTTGTGCATTAATTATCACCTCGTGAACTCCCACTTTCTATTTTTGATCTTTTGGCGTCCCCTACCGTGACTTGTATATTTGGAGTACAACACTACACTTTTCCTTCCAACAAATTTCATATGTAAGACCTAGACAAGTCCACCTTCATGTAGATGTATCATGTCCCACTAAAACACGTCTCCTTGTACACTATTTTCATGATAGGACCTTCTGGTCAAAATGGCCAAACTATAACCTCTACCATGACACCAAAATACTTTCCGACTTCAATTAAGAGATCCAACCTTGACTCAATCCCTTAACCCGATAGGTGAATTTTGTTCTACTTAGTTCCTTAAATGCTTAAATTTGTGCTTTATCTTGATTGCTTAACCCATTGTCTCATCCCATTACTAGTTTAACTCTTATAAGTTGGGTAGAATACCTCACGGCCCAACAAAGCCTTTGTCCTTGTGACCCATGTGGATAAATTTGCTTAGCCTATAAGTTCAGAGGACCCTAACTTAGCTAGTCAACCAAGACAACTGTATAGGCCCGAACTTCGGGCAAGCCTTGATCTTAAAGGATCTGGGACTATTTAAAATTTCTTTCATCAGTACCTCCATTGCTCATATTTTGACTATCTCGCGCTGCTAACGTAGCTTCAGTTTTGCAAGCTTATTTCGTTATCAAGCTTGATCATGACATATTTTATTGGGTGCACCCACTAACATATTGTCTAATCAGAACCGGTGCATGCTGGTCTGATCAACCTATTGCACTTTGGTTCGCTTATCACATATTATCCTATGTGGATGGGGACATAGCTAAACTTGTCCTCTAGAGTCCCATCCGCGACTGCCTTGACAAATCCTTTTGAATTATTCGGTCGCCTTTGAACCACGTATTCGTATTCGATAACGCCTCCTTCGAACTCTATATTGCGTTCGCCTTCACCTATTTTAGAAGGACGAAAGCGTCGTACTAAAACTCCTCTAACTGTCCTATCACCATGACCATTACCACCCAATGTAACCATATCTTTGTCTTGAACTACTCGACCTTTCCCTCGACACTAAATTTACAATCTTGACTTTCTAATCACTTGAGTTTAAGAGTTATTACAATCGTCTCTTAATCATACCCTCAACCTAGACTACGACCATATAAACTTCCTTAAACCCTCCTATCTACCGTTGTGCCTTCTCACCCCCTCCTAATTCTTAATTTCGAGGACGAAATTCTTTTAAGTTGGGTAGGATGTAAAACCCCTAAATTTCTACTATATTTTTTTATATATATTAAATTTGGTACTGATTTAAAATTTTTGTATTGTACGTCGCATAGTCGTATTGTACGTCGCGCACGAAATTTTATTTTTCGTAGTTGCTCGACGAGTGCGAATATGTGCGAGCGTACATATTTTGAGAAAAATATTTTTTTATTTTTATAGTTTCAAAATAATATATGTAATATTTAGTTTAGCTATCAAAATTTTCTAAATTTATGAATTTATTTATGAAAGGCCTTTTATTTGGAATAAATAATATTATTCATGCATACATATATTTCATAAATATTTGCTAGTTTAATTTAAATAAAAATATAATTTTCGAGATTTATTATTCAAAAGTTATTTAAAAATATTTATTATTTTCAAAATTATTATTATTGGTATTTTGAAAAATATATTTGGATGTTATGGTGGCCATTTAAATCTTGATTTGATTTTTGGATTTATTTAAATAGTTAAATATTCGAAATTTATTTATCCCATTTGATTTTGAGCTAAAAATTCAAATAGATTTAAATTGGATTTAATTGATTTGATTTTAAACTAAGAGAATTTGATTTGATTTGATTTAAATTAGATTTGGATTTGGATTTGGATTTGGATTTGGATTTGATTGCTTTTAAATTAAATTAGAAAATATCTAAATTGGGTTTAAAGGAATCATAATTCTTATCTAATTAGGAATTCCCACATCCTATAAATAGGCAGGTACTCCTCCATATTATTTTCACCACAAATCATCTTTCAAACCATCATTGTCAAAATTTCTCTCTTTTTTTCGTCATAAATTCAGCCTCAATTTTCAAAGGTTGTAGCAACTTCGAATGACCATAACTCCCAACTCCGGACTCTTTTTGACCTCTAATTTTTTTGTTGGAATCGTATTGAGGTATATTTTCTGAATGTAAATTTTATTTTCATAAATTCGGAACTTAATTTTTTGGAAAATTTGTGGAGTGTCAGTGGTCCAAAATCTGACACGTTTTAGTGTTTTTGAGATTCTGGAAGAACCAGGAATCAGAATCACGATCCGTTTAAAGTTTCGGAATACTGACAGAAAAATACATATCATATATTTTTCCCAAAAATTTTCCAGAATATTTTATTTTTGGTTTTTATTTTAGAAGTTTGTCACATCGTATGAGTTATCTTGTGTAGCCCTGTGACTATTCTGTACCCAACGGGATTGTCGGTTTCACCAGCAAGGACCTCAGGCAGGACACCTTGCCATTTGCTGTTTAATTATTTTAGCTCATATTTCATGCATTATTTATTTTCTTTATGCAAAATAAACTGTGATACATGGCATAACCTGTTAGAACTTACTGTTCATTTATATTTCCTGCTATGTATTATTTTTCTCACATTAAACCAAGATTTAAGGGACCACCTTGTGTGTTGCATTCATTGGCCTTGACACGTTGTACCACGAAGTTGTGTCGCATGTAGAACACGAAAGTGCGTGATTGGCTGGCCACCAGTACGTACAAGCCGTGCGATAGGAATAACCGCTAATAGAGATTGCATGCTAGTTTGACTTAGCGGTTATAGTGGTTTGTGTTGTGGATACAACACAGTAGGCATTGGACGGAGAGGACAATTCCTTAACGTATGGGCTTCGATGCACTTTCCTTGTGATCCGGACTCTCCGCTGGAGATACGGGGTTGATAACCCATGATTACTGACGGCCACTGACGATTCTACGGAACGTCATGCTCTCACTGATGGGGCCTCTGGTGCCCAAGGGGGGACCATGCCGATCCTATTCAGCCAGGGCCCATGCGTAGGAAGGATTGTTCTTAATTACATATCACTTAGACCGGTTAGGCACCTTTATCCGTTAGGTACGAGTACTTTTGGTTTGGGTACTTGTATCTGACCGTGGCTTGGAACAATAACTTGTCGCGGATTAGTTCGTCACATCTTGTCCTTGTTTGGTTGTAGGTGTGACTTACTACTTCGATGAGAAGGTATTGAACCTTGTTGGGGTCCGGATACCATATTGGATTTATAGCATGGAAAGATACGTTACCGTGAATTAGTTTACCATCTCCTGTCCTTGTTTGGTTGGGGGGATGGTACGCTCGTTCAGTAGGTGCGTATTGGACCATGTTATAATTCGATTTACTTATTTATTTGAGCAATATTTATTCAGTTTATATGGCATGATATTGTGTGTCTTGTTACGTCCCTCTGAGGACCTGGTTATCTCACCAGGTGTGTGCTATTGTCTTTCGCAGGTGTTCTAGCTCTAGCCGTGATCATCGCTATTTCTTCGAGGATGATTGCATTTGGATCGTCTTCGCTTCGCTCGTCAAATTCATATCTTTTCTTATGTATTTTTCCTTTACTTGTTGGTAGTGGATTTGTCTCTGCCCAACATATTGTATCAAGACAATTCATTATCTTTATATGATGTCTTTTATTCATTTATTTTGCGTGGATGAGATTAGTTATGGTTCTACTGCATTTTACAGCTTATGTATTCATACGAGGATTCCATATATTGGAGTGTACTTCGTATGAATACAGCTGGCATGTCTACGTTCCTAGTCCTACGTATTTTGGGACTGGGGCGTTACAAACTCACACACCAAAACCCTTTCCCTAAACCTCGCCAATAAATTCGATATTCTCGCCGCAGATCTTCCCGAAGACTAACGAGAGTATAACCCCTCGGATGCCACCCAGGAACCTACCTTTATTCCTGGACCCCAGTATCCGGAGAATCTCTCAGAAGCAAGATGTCCGATAGATGGAGGTGAGCTCAAACCTATCCCTTTGAAGGATCACTCATCCTTGTCTCCCCCCGGGTTCTTCAGATATTGAGGAAGATGTGAATGTAGTTGATGTGGAACTACTAGAGGTAGAAGACGAAGAAGTTCTAGAAGAAGATGAAGACAAAGAAGATGTAGCAGAAGATGAGGCAGATATTGACCCCACTACCGCTACTAAAGAAGTGCCTCCCGGTTTCGGAGGATGAGACCAATAATAGAATGATGGTCTTTTTCTTTAAGATAGTCGACTCCCTACCCGATGGCGAGGACATGAAAGTGATCAGCCTGCTTACTGCTCTCGCATTCAGACCCCAACAGGCATTCATGGGGAGAGTCAATAAATCGGACGACGCTCTGGCGTCCCTTCCTAACCTCCACAAAGTTTTTGTTGATTTCGTTAAGGCTAGGCGTGAGGCGCTCACCCCCCGACGCTCGTTCCGCTCTAACAGTAAGAAGTAGTGAGTAGGGCGTCATGTATTTTTGGATTAGTGCTTTTTGGCTAAGTCCCAAGGGGTCCCATCCCCACACCTGTAGGAAAAAGGGCTACCTCCCTACTCCATCTCCCCCTGTTTTCCCCTTTTTAATGAAGGCCTCAGCTATCACGGTTCTCGTGGATTAATATATATATATATATATATATATATATATATATATATATATTAAATATGTATTTCTAAATTCCTTACTACATGGATAATGAGTTTCTAATAGGAATTTTCTAAAATAATAATTATGATTTAAAATATGTTTATATATATATATATATATATATATATATATATATATATATATATATATATATAAACCAACCCCCAAACTTTATTCACATGTAAGGCGCAAAATGCCGAAGCCTTTACAAGTAAGCACAAAAAGGACAAACAACAAAGGAAAAGGAGCAGGGAGACAACCACCCGCTTACCATCCCAAAACAGTTCAGCAGATCAAAGAGTGCCAGAATCTGGCCTGGACGTGCTTGCAGTGTCTGCTGACTTTGAAAATATGTCTGAGGGCTTCCCGTTTTAGCTGACTGGAAGAATATATATGTTCATCGTATCTGAATTTGTTACGGTTCTTCCAAATGACCCACGTGATGGCGGCTGCAACAATCTGGTGTCCGTGTGAGGCTTTACCCCAGTTGGCTAGAAGATCGTTGAAGTTCCCAACAACTTGGGCCTGACTTCAACGATGGGAGAACGCGGTCCAAACCTGCGCAGCTAGGCCGCCTGAATACAAAACATGTTCGACAGTCTCAGACTTTTGCTCCGAGCAGCAATGACATGCTGATGCTAAACTGAATTGGTGTTGAGAGTGTCGTCAGTGGGGAGCTTCTTGCGGATCGCTCTTCAAAGCAGGCAGGACCATTTTTTAGGAATGCAAGATTGCTAGAAAGGTTCGATGATGTGAGATGGCGCTCCAATGCCACGAACCTCTCTTCTCGTCGAAGCCAGAGTGAAAGATCCGTTAGCCGCGAAGGACCACCACAGAGAGTCGGGTTCCGGCTTGACCTTTAAGCCAGAGACGGCTAACGCTACTGCCGCCTCCTCCCCATCCACTCCCGGGCCCTAACCCAATGCCAGTTACCCTCGTAATCCCACAGATCTCTAATTGCGCTGTTGGACGGAGCAGCCGGATAGTGTTGGAAGGAGGTCTTCCTCGGACCATTGTTCGTAGAAAATGGACGAATTGCTCGAGCCCAGATTAAGACGGATCAAAGGCTCGGCGAGACGCCAACCATTCAGGATGCAGCACCATGATGCAGATGATATGCTATTGAAATCAGCGGTCGACGGATGGCAGTGCTTGAAATATCTAGCCTTCATGAACCGAGTCCAGATAGACCGGCTCTCGCACAGCTTCCACCACATCTTCGTGGAGCAGGCGTCCATGATATGCAACAGCCTACAGAATCTAAAGCCGCCCTCAGCTGTAGGTCTGGCCATGGTGTCCGAACTAGCCTAATGGTGCTTATCGTTGCCATCACAGTACCGCCAGAAGAAGTTGACGAAAAGGTTCTCAATGGATGTGAGCACATTCTTAGAGGTAGAGCAAGCGGCTAGGGTGTAAATGGGGATGGACGATAGCACATGCTGAATCAGAATCATCTTTCCGCCAGGCGATAAGATCGCATTGTGCCATCCCTCAATTTTTTTTCCTTATTTTGCCCACCAGCCCTTCGAAAATAACTGCATTGGATCTGCCGTACACTAGCGGACACCCAAGGTAAAAGAAAGGTGGATACGCAATTGAGAAAGAAGTAATGTTGGTGAGAATAGAGGAATGGTCTCTGTTAGCCGAGTGGTGGACGTAGATAATGCTCTTATTGGGGTTGACATGCTGACCCAAGCATCTGGTGTATCTCTGCAGCGTGGTGTGAACCACTCCCACGGACCCGACATCGTCGAAGAAGAAGATGAGATTGTCGTCGGCATAAGCCAGATGGGTGATGATCGGGAAACCACTAGCGGTGTGAAAAGGCTAGAACCGGGGGTACCAACCATTTTGTTCAAATTTTTGATCAGAGTTTCAGCGGCTATGATGAAGATGGTGGATGATAACGGATCTCCTTGTCTGACACCACGACTACATTTGAAGAAGCCCTCAGCTTAGCCGTTAACAACTGTTGAGGACTATGAATTGCTGATCGATCTCCACACGATGTCTATCCAGGTCTCCAAAAACCCGAAGGCCCTAAACACCCATATCATGAATTGTCAGTCTAGCCTGTCATATGCCTTCTCTATGTCCAGCTTGATGGCAATATTTCCACCCCTGGACGAAAATTTCATACAGGTGATCATATCCTGGGCCAGCAGGATATTGTCTAATATGTTTCGACCACGAACAAAGCTGCTTTGTTCATCAGAGATGATCTTGGAGAGAAGCCCTGTCATACGGGTGGCGATAATCTTTGAGATGATTTTGTTGGTGAAGGTGCACAGGCCAGAGGTCAAAAATCTTTGAAGGTCACCGGATTCTCCTGCTTGTGAATAAGAATCAGGTTAGCACAAGAAATCGATTTGGAGTACCTAACACCTTGGAAGAAGGCAGTAACCACCTTATGGATATCCGACTTGATAATGTCCTAGCAAGTTCTAAAGAAGACACCAGTGAATCTATCAGGTCCAGGAGCGCTATGCTCGTTCAGGGCCCATACTACGTCTTTGACTTCTTGCTCAGAAGGAAGGAGCTGCAGCTGGATGTTGTCACTATCCTCGATTAATCGAGGGATCGCCGCGAGAAATTCTTTGTCCTTGTCGATAACTTCTTTGGTGAACAACTGTGAGTAGAAATTAGCAGCGGCCGATTGGATACCCCGTTGGTCGTTAAGAATGTGACCACTCTCGTCCGCAATTTGATGGAGGTTGAGCTGCTGTCTGCGCCCTTTGACATAGGAGTGGAAGTATCTCGAGTTTCTGTCTCTCTCAATTTCCCAGGTCAGCCTAGCTTTCTGTTTCCAGAAATCTGCCTCGACTTTCAGTCGGAACTTCAGCAGCGTTCTGGTGAGGTTGAGGGAGGCACGGGTCGTAGGGGATCTGTTGGTGGCGAATAGGATCTTCACGTGAGTGACATCGTCCTCAGCTGTACGAACAGCCTGAAAGATGTCGCCAAAAGCTTTCTTACTCCAAACTGTGAGAGCTTTTCGAGTCGCTTTGAGTTTTTTTGCCACACGGACGAGGGGGTCAAGGGTGTCACTCCCCGATCCGGGAGATCGCTCGTCCTCGCTAGATTTTACCCGAATCATCGTCCTCGCTGGGGCGTGATGCCGCACGAGCCTGGAGTTGCGCTCGTGCAAGGCAAGATAACAGGTTCACATAGAACTATCTCTATTTGATAACATAAGCAGCGGAAGGAAACCAAAGTATAACATAAGAATCTCTTTTATTGATAACAAACTGAAGATTACAAGGCTCTGAATAGCCCAATATATATGCCAATTGGCTACAATGCTCATGATCTCTCTAGCTCACAAAGGATTACATTGTTCCATACATTATGCCTCTTTATAGCCACTAAGTAGTCTTCGGCCGAACATCTCCATGTCGCAAGTCCGAACGCCTATACGGAAGCTCCTCTTGAACGCCAAGGACTCCATGCCTTGGCACGTCCAAGCCAAGCTCCGCCCCGAGCCGATCATAACCTGAGCCTGCACATAAACTGGTGGAGGATTAGTGCTTTCGTCCTCGCTTCGCACTGATCAAGACCCGCTCGCACCCAAACCAAGCACTAAATATATTTAGTGAAACATGCATCTTAAATTGCGATCTTTCTATTTAGCCTTAGGATCGATTTCATGGCAATACTTAAACATAGCACTTTATCATAGATGTGTCCCAAACCGTGTTCCTGCAGCAGATACAGTTAGCCATATATGAACGTAAACATAGTGTTCGTGCTCATCTCCGTCCCTTTTTGCCTAGCCTGCACTCGTTAGAACTTTGCATAAGCAACATACGATTTACGCAACCAACCAATCATAAACTTAGACATATGCATAAGGTTCGCAGGCCCTGCGCCTGCACCCAACTCTCAACTCAGCCCACCGGTCCTATCTATATGAAGGTCACGGTGTTTCGCACCGTAATGGACTTGGCATCTCTTATGTGTAAGCCTACAATCACTTCGATACGGGTTGCTAGCCCAATATCCGAAGGATCCCAAACTTACGGATATCATAGCTTATCACAGCACTGGACGGTCACAATCCGTCTGAATGTTGTGCACCATAAATACCACACATAATTCCCTCCTAGGCCGAATGGTCCCGGCGCCTCGGCATAACCGTTCGAGGGAAGCCCACCCGTGCACGGGCCATCCGAGTCCATTGACCATGCAATACGCACCATAGCATACAAGTCATACATTCCAATCCATCTCGTATTCCATAAACATAGTCTTGACTCATAAACATAATCCACCATCCATATGGGGAGCTCCGTCGGCGTTATGTCCCAACACATCCATATTGATGCACGACGCCCAACGGCTTAGTCATCTCGTACTCATATTCAATGTGTACCATTCGTAAGTCATTCATAGCCTAGTTCCGTAGGTTACTTAGTCTTTTCGTAGCATAAGTGCCCGAGGGCACGCTCAGCGCCGTATTCAATATTCTACGCCTAGTATTCAATGTTCTCGGAGCCGTGCACATAATGCACATCTCAATATCGTCTTTCAATGTTCTACCATCATTGCCCTACCGCGACTCGTACACTTGATGCACGTCGCTTCGATTGTTCAATTGTTCAATGTTCTACCTTAGTGTTCAAACCATATTTAGACACTTACTAGCCGAGCGACGCTCGTTAACTCGATAACATATTACGTATACCGTAACATATTTTATTAGACGTGAAGGAATAGGGAGAGAGAGTCAAGAACCCGCCCTCCTTAAGTCGATACGCCTTGCCGTCTCGCCGAGTTGAAGCGGTCCGCTTCAATAACTTGGTCGTATAGCTAACTCTCGGACTTAGCCATTCCTTTGAACTACTCGGTTGATTTGGCCTATCGTGCCCATGCCACAATCCGTTACAAGGCCATAATTTGGTTTCGCGGACACTTCATTGCATAAGGCAAAATGCCGGCCTCTTATCGTCCAGCGTAAATGCATAGCCTGCACACCATATCAACTAAAATCAGCATTTGCTCAACGGGACTTATCTCTTGCATCGATTCGATTCATAGATTCCAATTGACTCAAAGCTTATATTTGGCCAACGTAACTCTTGCATCGATTCATATCGATACCTCGTCGGGTCAACGCAATTCTTCGAGTCAACGACTCATCGTAATGCACCGATGCGGAACGGGGCATTACATAATATACCACTCAAAATCAGGTTCGTCCTCGAACCGAAACCAACACTTAATCCAAGTGCCTCGCTAGATTGTTTCACGATCTCGTACTACTATCGTTGGAATCATACAACTTAGTTTGGATCATACACATATTTTAGGCGTCCCACCAATATATGCATTTCAGCCAAGCTCAGTTGTAGGATATCGGGACAAACTAACATGCTCAGCTTAAATCCTCAAGCACCCATCGTTCCATTCTCGACTTAGTCATCTCTTAGCGCCTATTCCCAAATACTCCTCGTATGTGTATTCCATAACATGCGATCATCTTCCAACATCTTGCACATAACTTAATTCAAACCATAACTTTGATCTCCTAAGTTTCTCGCCGGTCATCTAACACTCGCATTGCACTAAGTCATTGCGCATCCGATCACAACAATTCTCTGCAACGCCTATTCGCCCAACCGTTTCCTATCTCTCGCATAACTCAAGCCTTTCATCCAATCACCCATAACATTGGCCTTAACGACATGGACTAAGTCGACATGTCACAAATTCCTTTGTCTACAATCCGTACTAAGTCTCACACACAACTATCCCAACACGACCCATGTTCTCGAACCATATACGTATCGCGTCTGGGATACCCTCGCTAGGTAACTTATCCAGACATCATGCTTAATCTCTCCCGACACAAGAGGTCAACTTGAGTCTACGATGCTCAAAGGCAACAATCTTTCCGACCCAAGTCTCTTACGATATGTTCATCTCCTATTCTCGACCGAGTACGAATCCCTTACTAAATTTTGAATCATTCTCGATTAGTTCGTTTCGTAACATAGATAGCGCGTTCAATGCACATAGGCTAACCGTTACTCAAATCAATCTACGACACAACTTTTAGGGTCGTTCTACTATCCGTCGCCCTCGCACATTGTAGAATCCTTGCAATCGCCTAACCGCGTCACTTCGCTAAGCACGTTCCTCGACATCTATTCGATCCTACATAACTTTTCTTGACCATATCGATTCTAGTACTCGCTAACTTTCGAGACACGATACTCACCCGCTTAGACTTATCCTCAACATGCACTACCTCATTCCTTATCCTTCTTACGCGACTTTATTGGGTTATCCTATGGGTGTTACGACCCGCACCCTAGAGTTAGGGCACGAGAAGTGGGTACGTCCAGCCTACGCCGCAGTATCGACGGTAGAACGCTGTCCTAGGTCTCATGCATCTAACAGTATAAGGCTAAACAGTTTATATTCCCCGAATGGGGGTGATATAGCAGGTACAGACTCAATCACATCTAAGGTAGAGCATGATAAGGATAGATAAAACATGAAATCCAAAAGAGGTACAACAGAGAGAAATCTAAGTGTCTAAGATACACAAATCCAAAAATATATCTCAAATCTCCAACTCAGATATAGTAATCCATAAAGTAAATACAACTCCAGACAATTGAAATAACTATCTAAACAACCTCTAATATGTCTCCTCTAGGCTAGCAGGTAATCTCCAAGCTATCTGTAAAATTTATCAACGGGTCTAGTCAGGACAGGAGCGAGTACAGTACATCTCAAAAATATCATAACAGGTTAGGAAATATAAACATGCTAGAGAGTAAGATACAGGATCTGAAGAAATAATATGATGAAAAAGAGAGAGAGATTGTAAGTAAATAGCTACAATATATAGAGAACTATCAGTGACTAGTGGTTCAGAGCACAAGATGGTTATGTAAATGGCACGATGTTGTACACGAGTAATCTACAGAGGTTGTACACGAGTAATCTACTGGATTGATTACATAACCACTTCTACTCCCCCGCCCCAATCAATACACAAGGATCAAGCTAAGTTATGTTATTGCACACGAAGTATAGTCGCACACGAGATCATGTGAATACATGAATATACACGATTTCATACGATTTGTACACGAATTTCACGAATACAAGGAGTACACGATGCTCACGATAAAGTACACGAACACGAATACCCGATGTATCCGCTAAGGGGATAACATCGCACAACAAGATCCATATAGTACTAATCCGTGTTTCCAACGTGTCAGCATCATGTAAAGTAATCTAAAGCAGAAAATATAATCCTAAACAAGATATGAAATGATCAGAGAATGTACTCGCCTGATATCTGAATGTCCAAGGTAAAGATACTGTCCGAGGAGAGGTGTCTGGCTCCTAATTAGAACAGCACAAGTCACAACATGTCCAGAAGGGTAATATAAAGCACTAAAATGCATTCTACATGAATCTAGGTCAAACTAGGCCAAAGTCAACCCTTGGTCAACTCTGGTCAACTGCACTAGTCAAACTAGGTCAAACTAGGTCATGTCCTAACCCAGTAAGTCTTACTAGGCCTAACCAAGACTATCCTAGCAAGCACATATCATTACAAGGCTATACAAGCCAACATACACCCAACTCTATATAGCATGCAATTATTCAATACTCAAATAGGCAAGAATTCACATTGGATATACACTAGGTAATTTATTACTTTAAGCTATATATGTCTACACATATATACACATGCATATATTGGTATTCAACATTAGGTCTATAATTATGGCATTTCAAATGGTTATATAAACTTATATATTACAACACAATATGCTAACATATATATAATATACATACATAGCTAAGTTAACTATATTCATAAATACTTATTTAAGAGGCTATGTGTGTGTATGTGAACATGGCAAAGGAGCAAGTGAGGGTTAAATGGGCATACATAGTGTATACATATCAAAGAGTGTCAAAGTGTAAGTGAACAAAGTGTCAAGTGTGATAGTGTCAACATAGTGTAAGGGGGTACATGAGGTAATATAGGATTTGTGTTAACATAGAACATTACATCTCATTAACTTGTATATTGCATACATTACATCTATTATTATATTACATTCATGCTTGCATTCATTCATCATTCATTTATTCTCTTGCACTACTATATGCACCATACATTACATACTATGGAACCTACATATTCATTACAAGCCGTACTTATACATGCTTACATTAGATAGGATACTTACACCTCATACATCATTTATTTAACCATTTACTCATGCTTGCATTTTCTATTTAATTACATAATGTATATACATTAACATGGGTTAAAATCAAATAGAACATTATATTACACATAAGGGTGCACAAAATACATATGCCGAATAGTAACTCCTTCTAATAATCAATATTGAACCATCTCAGCATGAATTAAAATCTAGGATTAAAGTATGTTATATATCTATGTGTTAGCTTTCCGAAACTTCAAACGGATCGCGTTTTCGTTTCCGGAAACTCCCGGAATCGCAAAAACACCGAGAACGCGTTTGTCTTTCGTACAGCTGACACTCAAATAATTCTCCAGAAAGTTACAGAAAGAATTAGGCCTATTAATACATGTTTTTGGAAAGCTAACTTCAATACGCTTCTTTTAAAAAAAAACGGAAGATTAAACCGAGCTTTGAGCTAGAAGTTATGATATTTCTAAGTTAGGGCTGAAATTAAAAACGTGGATAAAAATCATGACGGATTTAGATAGTTTGAGCCAAAAGAATACACAATATATATCCTAATTATCCACAACAATAATGACAATAATAATATGAGGAACCACACTCACAAACTTGATTATATAATCATCATGAACCATTATTACATATATAAATATAGATACACTCTCATTACAATATATATATATATATATATATATATATATATATTATATATATATATATATATATATACAAATCTATATATGTAACATGAACACATCTATAAGAGATACATGAATGAAATGTAAAATACTCAAGAACACATCTCTACATATTCAAATCTGAGATTTAATATGAATTAATTCATTTAATCAATATTTTAAATATAAAGTGTGTCCAAGTTTGGGGGTTTTCCCCATGAACACAAGACACAACAATAATACAATAGAAATCCCTAAAGGACACATAATGGACACAAGAGGACACAAAATAGGGACACAACAATGGGGGTCATTCCTATGGTTAAAACTTTCCTAAATGCAAAATGGAGAAATAAAAGAGAAGGAAATATTACCTAAAGGAGAGAAAATCCAAGGAGAAAGGCTTCTTCCTTGGGAGAGCTTGAGAGCACTTGGGGAAGAAGACTTCTCAAAGAAAGGAAATGAGATGGGAGTCCTATTAGGGCAGGCCACAATGGTTATCCCCCCCTCATTGAATATTACAAGTTTGACCCTCCCTTAGTTACAAGTGTTTAAAACAATTTTGGTTAGGTTTGGGGGTAAAAGGGTCAAAATAAAAACTCTAAATGGTTAAACTAATAATTAGGATTATAACTAATCTTTCTAACTTGACTAATTAAAATGTGGGCCATGACTAACTAATGCATGGGTCCAACTAGAGTCTAAGTTACCCGGGGTCCCCGTTACAAGTCGGATTGAGATAAAATTCGAACCCGACTCAAATAATCCCAAAACAATATCATAAATAATAAAATAATATCAAAATAATTCAAAGAGGTCAAATTATCCTTAGGCCAGAAATGATATTAAAATATCATAATCACATGGTTAGGCTCTAGGTCAAACAGTCTCTAGGGTTTCACTAGCAAAACGTCAAAACCACAAGTCATTGATTTAAATAATTTTAAAATGATTTAAAATTACCAAAAATCATATCATGAATTAAATATCATTATTAAAATAATTATAAACACGAAATTTTGAAATTACCCTCATTTGGAAAACTGGGTGCTACAACTCTACCCACCTTAGAAAAATTTTGTCCTCGAAATTTAAGATCGATAGTACTCCTTCTAGAGCCTCTAACCTACCCAATATCTAAGGTAACACTTCCTAACACTGGAATAATAAACGGACATCTAAATAGTGTCAATCTAGGAATACCTCCAACACTGTTCTGCTGTACGGCGGTAATGGAACTTCAATAAAATATGGACTGGAACCTATATCCAAGGGACTGGACTTATTTTAAAGTGGTCTTAACTAAGGATGAAAAGGAACTGATCATAGGCTATAGGTATGCTCAAACTTTTATCTTCCTATTAACCATCTATTAATACATTCTATTACCATAGGAATGATGCATTACTAAGACATATAGGCCCCTATCTCTCATAACACATTTATACTCACCAAAAGACTAGTACATCCTATCAAGGCTGATACTATAATCTCTCATAAATCTCATAAGCTACATGTTTATAGACACACATCCCCACATCAAGGACTAACCTATATATATCTACAACTTATACTAATGGGATGACGTCCCTATTTTCCAACAATCAAGGTCAATTTTTTTTTTTTATCTAAATCATGCAATTTGAAGGAATAGTATACAAGGTCAGGACATACCGTAGCAGTTGGAAGTCTCACCTAGGTACACTAATCATTCAAGGTCAAAACAGTACTATGGTATCAACACACAAATGATCTAGGGTGTTCTAATTTGGGAAGGTAAGGGAACAACAATTATCAAGGTTGTAGGGCTATCTACCATCCTATATAAAAATTGGTCATTAACAAGCAACTAAGAAATTATTAAAAGGTTACTATTCCATAAAATGGCAAAAATTGAAAATTTAGGCACAACAAATCACAAATAGATTTTGTCTTGACACGATCTAAGTTGATCAATTTCGGAATAAAACGAGATTTGGGCAAGAAGGGAAATCAATGAAATCAAAGTATGAGCACGAGCATCCAATGATGGAGGTTCAGGTCATGATTAAATTTAATTCGACTGAGTACGAATACAAGGTTCATAGGCGATAAAAAGATTTCAACGAGAATTGTCAAGGCTGTCGCGAATGAGACTCTAGGGTCAAGTTTAACTATGTCTCCATTCTCGTAGATTGATACATGAAAAAGCAAACCAAAGTGCAATAGGTTGATCAAACCATCATGTACCGGTTCTGATTAGACAATATGTTAGTGGGTGGCCACCCAATAAAATATGTCATGACCAAGCTCGAAAATAGATAAGCTTGCAAAACTAAGGCTAATTTAGCTGCACAAGATATAAGGGTGGTAATGATGAAAGGAATTACATAGTCCAAGTTTCTTAACCAACGGGTTAAGTAATCAGATAAGGTACAAGGTTAAGCATCTAAGGAAACAAGCAGAACACCATCACATGTCGGGTCAAAAGAATTGAGTCAATGCTGGATTTCTAATTGAAATAAGAAGAAATTTAGTATAATGGTAGAGGTTATAGTTTAGCCATTTGACCAAAAAATTATATCAAGAAAATAGAGTACAAGAAGACGGGTTTTAGTGGGACATGATATAGCTACACGAAGGTGAGCTCGTCTAGGTCTTGCATATAAGATTTGTTGGAGGGTAACAGCTAGTATTACATTCCGAATATCAAAGTCACGATAAGGAACGTCAAGGATCTCAATTAGAAAGTGGAAGTTCAAGAGGTGGTAATTAATGCACAAAAATAATGAAGATCGAGTTAGTCATCTGCTTCTGATACTCTTAAGTTCATCTGGTCATAACTTGCCAATCATATCTTTACCTCACCAGTCTCCATATGAAAATTTAACCTTTACTTAAACCCTTACCATGACTACCGTAGGCAATTCCCAATTTCCAAACATCACTTTTGAAGCACAGCCCTCACATTTAGGAATCAACATTAACCATTTATTTAAATTTCCAAGTTCTTTCACCTTGTCTTAAATTTGACCCAAAACCTCTAAATCCCGTTTACGAATTCCTTGAACTTGTTCAAATTGCTCTCCTCGTATTATTTAATTTAAATCTCTAGGCCTTACAAAACTTATCTTCCATCATAAAATCAACTTTCGTATTTTCTTCGACATACACCCTTGAATATTATTCTCCTAAAAATATTTCACAACAATCTCTAAACTTCCATAACTTTGTTTTCTCTCTATCCCTAGTCATTTCCTCGCAACATCTTGTTTAATATCCTTATTAAACATAATTAACTTCTCTTTTCCATTACTAACCTTCTACATAGCCTCAGAGTAAAAGTTTTCCCCAGAATCAATAACCAAGATTTTCTAAGTTCTCAAAACTAGGTTGACCTCTGATATCCTCATTAGTTTTGAATACACCTATAAACTATCTCATAACCCCAAAATTTCTCTAAATGTAATTGTTTCCAGATTGACAGTATACATCTCTTTATTCTATTCGAGACCTTTACCACATTTCTATCTCAAGTTTCCATATGGAACACTCCACATTTGATTTCCTTTAGATCATCATAAAATAACCAGTTACGTCTTCTCTGAGCTACATAATTTACGTCACTTCCTTAGCCTTTTCCATGCAAAAGATACGAAGATTCAAGGGTTTCGAAGTACATCTGGTAGGGACGACAAGATATGGGTAATTAATGTAATGAGACAGAGTTTAAGATAAGAGGTAAATAAGAATGCAAGGGAATAATGGCGAGAAAGAATAATGAAGATATGTTCCTTCTCATCGGTTCAAACGAGAGGAACCCATCAAGCTTAAATTCAATAGCAAGGAATGAGGGTGAATCCAAACAAGAGGAAAAGGAATTCCAATTGAAGTTCAAAATAAGTTTCTCAGGGGTCGTCCCAGAAATCTCTCAAAGAATCCTAAGTGTGATTGAGTACCTTGGATTTGAAAATATTAGTCTAAATACAAAATTAAATCAACAACTACAAAATTTTATCAAAATCATCAACTAATACCAGGATTCAAAGTTCTACAATGAATCCACAAAATTAAATTCAAATCAAGAAAAAAGGTGAATCAAAACAAGGAAATGGAGTTTAAATCAGAATTCAAAATGAGATTCTCAAGGGTCATCCTAGGAATCTCTCAAGGAATCCTAACAGTGATTAAGTATCCTCTCATCCTAACATCTTAATTTATATATCTTATAGCAGGCTCATAGTAGTACAACTAAGTCGTTGCGCTACTACGAAATCGTACTAATGTGAATCTCGACCTTCATGGACCACCACTAAAAATGTGTCACGATCCGCACCCTAGAGTTAGGGCACGAGAAGTGGGTACGTCCAGCCTACGCCGCAGTATCAGCGGTAGAACGCTGTCCTAGGCCTCATGCATCTAACAGTATAAGGCTAAACAATTTATACTCCCCGAATGGGGGTGACATAGCAGGTACAGACTCAATCACATCTAAGGTAGAGCATGATAAGGATAGATAAAACATAAAATCCAAAAGAGGTACAACAGAGAGAAATCTAAGTGTCTAAGATACACAAATTCAGAAATACATCTCAAATCTTCAACTCAGATACAGTAATCCATAAAGTAAATACAACTCCAGACAATTGAAATAACTATCTAAACAACCTCTAATGTGTCTCCTCTATGCTAGCAGGCAATCTCCAAGCTATCTGTAAAATTTATCAACGGGTCTAGTCAGGACAGGAGCGAGTACAGTACATCTCAACAATATTATAACAGGTTAGGAAATATAAACATGCTAGAGAGTAAGATACAGGATCTGAAGAAATAACATGATGAAAAAGAGAGAGAGACTGTAAGTAAATAGTTACAATATATAGAGAACTATCAGTGACTAGTGGTTCAGAGCACAAGATGGTTATGTAAACGGCACGATGTTGTACACGAGTAATCTACAGAGGTTGTACACGAGTAATCTACTGGATTGATTACATAACCACTTCTACTCCCCCACCCTAATCAATACACAAGGATCAAGCTAAGTTATGTTATTGCACACAAAGTATAGTCGCACACGAGATCATGTGAATACATGAATATACACGATTTCACACGATTTGTACACGAATGTCACGAATACAAGGAGTACACGATGCTCACGATAAAGTACACGAACACGAATACCCGATGTATCTGCTAAGGGGATAACATTGCACAACAAGATCCATATAGTACTAATCCGTGTTTCCAATGTGTCAGCATCATGTAAAGTAATCTAAAGCAGGAAATATAATCCTAAACAAGATATGAAATGATCAGAGAATGTACTCGCCTGATATCTGAATGTCCAAGGTAAAGATACTGTCCGAGGAGAGGTGTCTGGCTCCTAATTAGAACAGCACAAGTCACAACATGTCCAGAAGGGTAATATAAAGCACTACAATGCATTCTACATGAATCTAGGTCAAACTAGGCCAAAGTCAACCTTTGGTCAACTCTGGTCAACTGCACTAGTCAAACTAGGTCAAACTAGGCCATGTCCTAACCCAGCAAGTCTTACTAGGCCTAACCAAGACTATCCTAGTAAGCACACATCAATACAAGGCTATACAAGCCAACATACACCCAACTCTATATAGCATGCAATTATTCAATACTCAAATAGGCAAGAATTCACATTGGATATACACTAGGTAATTTATTACTTTAAGCTATATATGTCTACACATATATACACATGCATATATTGGTATTCAATATTAGGTCTATAATCATGGCATTTCAAATGGTTATATAAACTTATATATTACAACACAATATGCTAACATATATATAATATACATACATAGCTAAGTTAACTATATTCATAAATACTTATTTAAGAGGCTATGTGTGTGTATGTGAACATGGCAAAGGGGCAAGTGAGGGTTAAATGGGCATACATAGTGTATACATATCAAAGAGTGTCAAAGTATAAGTGAACAAAGTGTCAAGTGTGATAGTGTCAACATAGTGTAAGGGGGTACGTGAGGTAATATAGGATTTGTGTTAACATAGAACTTACATTTCATTAACTTGTATATTGCATACATTACATCTATTATTACATTACATTCATGCTTGCATTCATTCATCATTCATTTATTCTCTTGCACTCCTATATGCACCATACATTACATACTATGGAACCTACATATTCATTACAAGTCATACTTATACATGCTTACATTAGATAGGATACTTATACCTCATACATCATTTATTTAACCATTTACTCATGCTTGCATTCTCTATTTAATTACATAATGTATATACATTAACATGGGTTAAAATCAAATAGAATATTATATTACACACAAGGGTGCACAAAATGCATATGCCGAATAGTAACTCCTGCTAATAATCAATACTATACCATCTCAGCATGAATTAAAATCTAGGATTAAAGTATGTTATAGATCTATGTGTTAGCTTTCCGAAACTTCAAACGGATCGCGTTTTCATTTTCGAAAACTCCCGGAATCGCGAAAACACCGAAAACGCGTTTGTCTTTCGTACAGCTGACACTCAAATAATTCTCCAGAAAGTTACAAAAAGAATTAGGCCTACTAATACATGTTTTGGAAAGCTAACTTCAATACGCTTCTTTTTAAAAAAAATGGGATATTAAACCGAGCTTTGAGCTAGAAGTTATGACATTTCTAAGTTAGGGCTGAAATTAAAAACGTGGATAAAAATCATGACGGATTTAGATAGTTTGAGCCAAAAAATACACAATATATATCCTAATTATCCACAACAATAATGACAATAATAAAATGAGGAACCACACTCACAAACTTGATTATATAATCATCATGAACCATTCATTACATATATAAATATAGATACACTCTCATTACAATATATATATATATATATATATATATATATATATATATATATATATATATATACATACACAAAGCTATATATGTAACATGAACACATCTATAAGAGATACATGAATGAAATATAAAATACTCAAGAACACATCTCTACATATTCAAATCTGAGATTTAATATGAATTAATTCATTTAATCAATATTTTAAATATAAAGTGTGTCCAAGTTTGGGGGTTTTTCCCATGAACACAAGACACAACAGTATTACAATAGAAATCCCTAAAGGACACATAATGGACACAAGAGGACACAATATAGGGACACAACAATGGGGGTCATTCCTATGGTTAAAACTTTCCTAAATACAAAATGGAGAAATAAAAGAGAAGGAAATATTACCTAAAGGAGAGAAAATCCAAGGAGAAAGACTTCTTCCTTGGGAGAGCTTGAGAGCACTTGGGAAAGAAGACTTCTCAAAGAAAGGAAATGAGATGGGAGTCCTATTAGGGACGGCCACAATGGTTATCCTCCCTCATTGAATATTACAAGTTTGCCCCTCCCTCAGTTACAAGTGTTTAAAACAATTTTGGTTAGGTTTGGGGGTAAAAGGGTCAAAATAAAAACTCTAAATGGTTAACCTATAATTAGGATTATGACTAATCTTTCTAACATGACTAATTAAAATGTGGGCCATGGCTAACTAATGGCATGGGTCCAACTATAGTCTAAGTTACCCCGGATCCCCGTTACAGTCGGATTGAGATAAAATTCGAACCCGACTCAAATAATTCCAAAACAATATCATAATAAAATAATATCAAATAATTCAAAGAGGTCAAATGCAAAATATTCTTAGGCCAAAATGACATTAAAATCTCATAATCACTGGTTAGGCTCTAGGTCAAACAGTCTCTAGGGTTTCACTAGCAAAATGTCAAAACCACAAGTCATTGATTTAAATAATTTTAAAACGATTTAAAATCACCAAAAATCATATCATGAATTAATATCATTATTAAAATAATTATAAACACAATTTTGAAATTACCCTTATTTGGAAACGGTGGCTACAATGGGACTTCAACATTCACTTGATTTGGCGGTCAACTTCTAGGGTCATCTGCCCCGAAACTACGCTCGATAATTGAAGATCATTAACGAGGGACAGTTACAACGAACCATGCTATATCCTATTACGGAGCCAAATCAATTCATGACACTTCCTATGGGACTTTACCCAATCCGACATACTTTACAAATCCGCAATTTATCTATCCTCCGCGCAACTGATGCGCCATTAACTATTCGAATCACTTATGCACATTGTATGCCATTACTACTCGAATCACTCATATATTACCGTCGACTATCCTTGCCAGTCGCATGACATCTACTCGCCTCAAGTCCGAGTTTACCTATTCGTGATCATAGTTCGACACATTTCGTACTCCTCGAAACCATCCTCGAACAACTTTCGTATCAAACCACAAGTCCATATCAAATTTGCCACGCCTCGCAAGTTCGATCATCCCCGCTGGATGAATCACCATACCAGCGCTCACGCGGAATGATCGCCCTAATTTGGCGTGACGCATGTTCGATGCTGGAGTTGCACTCGCATAAGACAAGAATGTCAACATAGTGGTTATCCACGAATCAATCCAGACACTTTTGATTTCATCCGAGTAACATCCGTCCACTCTAAATTTTCCGAAGCACTCCTACTATTATCATCTTAATTGCCATAACTTAACTTGCATCTTATTCATCCCACAACAATGCTCAACATAATTTTTGTTCATTCGATCAGAGCATCCCCGAGTTATTGCATATCGTCTTTGATACGCCTCAATACCATCGTCGACATGCATAACTTGGACATCTTCCTTTCTCATAAGCTCAAACTCGTTGCAATCATTGTTATTCTCCGAACTCGAATACGAATCAAGTCTTGCACACATCAAGATTCATTCCGTTATAACTTCCATAATCGCGACATAATTTCTAATTCACATATTCATTCTCATATCTCGAACTCGTACTTCCAAATCGTGCTACCGACTCACCGTACCAACCAAATTTCATTCGCACAATTTCTTCGTACCTACCCAACACGTTCCGAACAAGCTTTCGTACTAACTCAACGTAAATTCGGCCGGGTCGACCATTTCTTCAAAGTAACATTCCTTTGCTATGCTCAGCCTATCGTCCGACTTACACTTAACGAATCCTCGTCCGACGTATCATCCATAAGTACAATTTCGCACATAATCGTTCAACTCACGCATCGACTTTTATCGAGTTATTCCTATTCGAGTCTCGATACTACTTCGTCCGTTGCGTACAACATATCATAACAATACAATCGTCTCGATGTAACCTATCATAAGTTACCAACCGGCTTAACATAGCTATCGCTAAGTGGTATTCCATATACCACTCAGGATCGAGCCTATCGTTATCGACACAATACTTCGCTATACTTGCTCGCATAGTTGGTATTGCATATACCACTCGAAATCGAGTCATTACTCGACATCACATTCCGCATAGGTCCGACGTCTATTCTCAATCAACTATCCCGTATGGCGATCTTTCCGATCCCAGCTCTATCGTTTGCTTACTCGAGTTGGCACAACAACTGAACCAACATGCCCTATCATTCGCTCAAGTTTGACATACATTCAATCTAACCATACTTGGCGATCATATCGACATACGCCACATTCACTTATATTCAAAGTTCAATACGACATACGGCCAACATACGTGTTCGCCTACTCAACTCGACTTAGCGACCAACTCGACTCGTTACTATCGCATCCGCGATCTTCCAATCTCACTCGTTGCAACTCGTGCAACAACTCATTCTCGGTACTTAAGGTCTTTACTCAATCACGCGTAACATATCGCTATCCATCCGCATAGCTATACAACACGCATCATACCATATCGACTCGTTGCACCGATGCAACGAACGATCCACGACTTGCTGCACTCCGTGCAACCAACGACACATAACCGCTCTCATAGCAACATAACACACATCGCCTCACATATCGACCCGTTGCACTTCGTGCAACCAACAACACATACTTCCTCGCACTTCGTACGACCAACAATACATAACTCCTCGCACTTCGTGCGACCGACAAACATAACTTCTCGTATTTCGTGCGATCAACAGTACGCATATCATTGCACTTCATGCAACCAACATCGCCATATTCGTTGCACTCCGTACGACCGACATTCCATAACTCGTTGCACTTTATGCAACCAACATTCCGTAACTCGTTGCACTTCGTGCAACCAATATTTCCAATGGCATCCGAAGATAGCGTAATAGTCACGACATACTTGTGGCAGACGTACGTACTTAGTATAGACTTATTGTATGGAACATCCAATGTAGCGTCGAGCAGATCCATGAGCCATGCGGTTGCCGAAGAAACTTAGAGTCAACTGAATTCGATAATGAAGCAACTGAGGGTCAAAGAGATTCATGCACGGTCCAAAGGATGGAACCTCTCTGATACCAACTTGTCACGCCCCGATCCGGGAGATCGCTCGTCCTCGCTAGATTTTACCCGAATCATCGTCCTCGCTGGGGCGTGATGCCGTACGAGCCTGGAGTTGCGCTCGTGCAAGGCAAGATAACAGGTTCATATAGAACTATCTCTATTTGATAACATAAGCAGCGGGAAGAAAACCAAAGTATAACATAAGAATCTCTTTTATTAATAACAAACTGAAGATTACAAGGCTCTGAATAGCCCAACATATATGCCAATTGGCTACAACGCTCATGATCTCTCTAGCTCACAAAGGATTACATTGTTCCATACATTATGCCTCTTTATAGCCACCAAGTAGTTCGGCCGAACATCTCCATGTCGCAAGTCCGAACGCCTATGCGGAAGCTCCTCTTGAACGCCAATGACTCCATGTCTCGGCACGTCCAAGCCAAGCTCCGCCCCGAGCCGATCATAACCTGAGCCTGCACATAAACTGGTGGGAGATTAGTGCTTTCGTCCTCGCTTCGCACTGATCAAGACCCGCTCGCACCCAAACCAAGCACTAAATATATTTAGTGAAACATGCATCTTAAATTACGATCTTTCTATTTAGCCTTAGGATCGATTTCATGGCAATACTTAAACATAACACTTTATCATAGATGTGTCCCAAACCGTGTTCCTGCAGCAGATACAGTTAGCCATAATATGAACGTAAACATAGTGTTCGTGCTCATCTCCGTCCCTTTTCGCCTAGCCTGCACTCGTTAGAACTTTGCATAAGCAACATACGATTTACGCAACCAACCAATCATAAACTTAGACATATGCATAAGGGTCGCAGGCCCTGCGCCTACACCCAACTCTCAACTCAGCCCACCAGCCCTATCTATATGAAGGTCACGGTGTTTTGCACCGTAATGGACTTGGCATCTCTTATGTGTAAGCCTACAATCACTTCGATACGGGTTGCTAGCCCAATATCCGAAGGATTCCAAACTTACGGATATCATAGCTTATCACAGCACTGGACGGTTGCAATCCGTCCGAATGTTGTGCACCATAAATACCACACATAATTCCCTCCTAGGCCGAACGGTCCGACGCCCGGCGTAACCATTCGAGGGAAGTCGCACCCGTACACGGGCCATCCGAGTCCATTGACCATGCAATACGCGCCATAGCATACAAGTCATACATTCCAATCCATCTCGTGTTCCATAAGCATAGTCTCGACTCATAAACATAATCCACCATCCATATGGGGAGCTCCGTCGGCGTTATGCCCCAACACATCCATATTGATGCACGATGCCCAACGGCTTAGTTATCTCGTACTCATATTCAATACGTACCATTCGTAAGTCATTCATAGCCTAGTTTCATAGGTTACTTAGCCTTTTCGTAGCATAAGTGCCCGAGGGCACGCTCAGCGCCGTATTCAATGTTCTACACCTAGTGTTCAATATTCTCGGAGCCGTGCACATAATGCACATCCTAATATCGTCTTTCAATGTTCTACCATCATTGCCCTACCGCGACTCGTACACTTGATGCACGTCGCTTCGATTGTTCAATGTTCTAACTTAGTGTTCAACGCATATTTAGACACTTACTCTCCAAGCCACGCTCGTTAACTCGATAACATATTACGCATACCGTAACATATTTTATTAGACGTGAACACTACACCAAAACGGATGATTTACGACAGTTAGAGTTGTCCAACAACGACGGATTAAAACTATTGTTGCATTTTTGACGAATTGAAAATATTGTTTAACTTGGAAACCTATTTCACCAAATAAGTAGGTTTGAATTTGACAGATTAAAACAGTTGTTTTATGAAAATTTTTGGTTCCCTCCCAAAATTTTCTCCCAAACCCGCACCCCTCCTCCTTCTTCCCGCTGGAAGTCTTTTCTAAAAAATTATCATACCAAAACTTCTCTCCATTTTTTATATGTTTATTCTCTATATCTAATTTTAATTCCCTCCTTACTTCCCCCATCCTCCTTTATTTTCTATCCGACATAACACCCTCAACAGCGCGATCATTGGTGCCCCCACTGTCGGCACCGCCGCCGCAACCCTCGTCCAACCGAGCCTCTTGTAGCTCGTCACGTACTTCCTCGCCATCTTCGAGTGCCTTTCGATCTACTCCTCTCCGAGAAGAAACCCTAGCCACCTCTCTTTCAATTTGTTCACCGCATACTGGAGATTGTCTGCGAGGAATAGGTATGTGAGCATCACCGAATAATATACATAGGCCCCCATCCATATTTGCAGATGAGGACGAGTACCAACTGCGCGAGGCATAGCGCCACCGCGGACTTGAAATCAGGATCTTTCTTTCCACCGGTGCCAGTCTTGCTTGATTCGACCTAAGGATTTTGATTCTACAAGAAAAGGTGGTTTTCCCTTTCAATTTCTTGTTCTTTTACATAATCTGAGTATTTTGAATATTTTTTAGGGTTTTTTAATCTCATTTATATAAATTTGTCGTTGTGAAGTTGAAATTTAGGGATTCGAGCTGGTATTGTTCTCGTATCTGATTGAGGCCTAAGGGCGGAAAAAGGTAAAAAATTTCTTTGATTCTTAAACTTTTACTTGAACCAAGTTTTTTTTTTGCTTGTTTATGTGTGGTTTCTGAGTTTTATAGGGATTTATGGTCTAATTGGGGTCCATGAGATACAACATTTGAAGTTGTGTATAGATAATTATGAATAAATACTTGTATTTGATGTTCGTATAGATAATTTTTACAATTAACTCTAACGATGAATTAACTCTAATAGGACTCAAGGACCCAGACTTCGGATCGTTTTATGGTTCATGTGTCATTTTATGGGTATCTACATAGATCTGTTTTAATGATGAATTAACTCTAATAGGACTGCTCTTTCCTGCCTAAGAGTGCATGAATTCGGTCGACCAAGCGATTCCCTGTCAACTGGTCAATCCAGATTTGACCACGTTGTAGTAATAATTTTTCTAATTTTTAATAATTTTTAAAAATTATTTGGTTTCCGATACCAAAAAATCGGATACTCCGATCCAAAATTGCCGATAGTGCTGATACCACCAATCTCGATACTCGTAGGAAGAGTCCGATAACGATACCATGAACCTTGCTTGAGATAGTAATGATAATCTAACATGAAGGTCCTTATAAGAGTATACTTCAACCTTGTAGCTGTATATATTTCATAGATGGTGTCATGGTGATATTCGTTTACCTGTTGCCTTAAACAAATATTACCAGTTAGCTATGATATGTAGGGAACTTCTTCGTATTAAATTGCCCTGCCCGTTCTTGTCTGACATGTCACCTATGACCTATCCATCCATCCATGTCTCATTGTGTTTTATGAATTGTAAAATACTGATAATGAGTATTGTGCTTAGAAAATACTATAAGATATCAATCTGTCACCCATTTTTGTACTTCTTAATACCCAAACACAAACTGACCATAGTAATATTTAGGTTTAATAATATATACTTACAAAGATATGTTTATATGAAATACATTATGTCTAAATTTTGAAGAGTTGACTTATCAGACACCCATTCCTGCCTCTAAGAGGGAAACACATGTCAGTATCTACTAATCATAGCTACTTACGCTCTCTACTGAAGTAGTGGACATTAAGAAGCCCCTGTTTAGAAGGTACATGTTTACTTGTTTCACAGTAAAAATGCATGAAAATAACCTTCAATTCAGAGTAGCATTAAAACACTGTCATTGTGAACTTCTGAGAGATGACCATAGCCATCAAAATATCAAAGCTATAGTGGATGCAGAGAAGCTTATATGTTTACGCCTCAAGTAGTTTCAATTCTTTTGTCTTGGTGTCACTATCTGTAACATTTGTGATCAGCAGTAGTGCAAGTATGGTAGTTGCACACTACATTTGTAGAGGATACATATGTATCTGAAACAGCAATCACAGACCAACAGTAAAGAGTCTTGGATCTTACCCGAGTTTATGGATAACAACATACAACAAAAAGTCCTAAAAGGGAAGAGTGTCTAATACCAATTTTTTTATTTAAACCTAGAATCGTAAATGTACCAAGATCCATTCTTAGGTTTTTCCTCTATTCAACTGTTAGCTACAGGAAAAAAAGGAATAAGCAGGGAGGAAGGGGAATCAATGGAAGTAGTAGCAAAAGGCTCAAATTCCCATATGTCGGGCACCCATGTATTTGTTACAGCCCATAAGGTAGGCTGGTATGGTATAAAGCTATACCGATTACACAACTTCGACTCATGACAGCCCATTGCTTATGTAAATGTCAATTTGATCTATAACTATATATTTGAACCCATAAAGTACACCAAGTTTCATATCTGTTAAAGGTACTATTGTTTTGTTTTCTGTATATGATAAAATGATAGTTGTCTTTTTGCACTCTTAAACCAAATTATCTTTGTTTTCATTATATTGCCATTATAATTTGGTTTCAAATTAAATATCAACTACACTATTTCATAAGTGGTATTAAAATTTGTGCTTTGCAGAGCATGATTGGAAGAAAAATGCTGGAAAGATAATGAGAACAATGCATAACGAATAAGGATTGAATGAAGTCTGTCGGTTGTGTTGTTTATTTTCTTAGATGAATCATGTGGTATGGACAGTTGTTTTATTCTTCTGTTAACTTGAAATTCATTATTTCTCACATTATTTGGATCAGAATTTTTATTCATACGAGTTTATGTTGATTTTATTTTCTGATTGTGTTATTGCTCCGACAATGCTTCAGAGCAAGACTTCAGCCACAATTGGAGCCTCTTCTACCCAGGTAAACTTGATTGTGTTATTCATCGGTCTCAATTGCAAATATGCATTCAACATTCTTGGTGTAATGTTGGCTTACTTTGTACATTAAAGTAGCCTACAGAAATAGTTGCTGCTCCTGCTGCTAATGGAGTACCGAACAAGCTCTGTAAGTTCATACTCATCGTTATGGATTGTTTCTTATAAGAGTATCCACGTTTATCCATATTCGAGTTAACACGGATAAATTTTGTGAGGCAGATAATGGCCTTTAACAAAAAGTCTGCTGGAATATATGTAGAAGGCTTGTTTAGTTTTAAGATATCTTAGGATTGACCTATTTCCTTTTTTGCTTTTCTCTTCGACAGGGCTCCACAAAACATTGCACCCAGTACTGAGCGAGTAACAACAGAGTACGTAGCATCTATTTGATAGTGTCAAGTGATTCATAATACTTCATACTTCTATTTTCTTGCAAAGCATAATTATAATCTGAGACATATATAGCTCATGAAAGTCAAGTATCTAGTAATCTGTATCCTTGTTCACTCTTCTTTTCTGAATTTACAATTGAATTGGTAAATCATACTCTAGAGCAGATGTTGACCCAGAAAAGGAAATATTATACAATTATCTTTTATCTTCTAATTAAGTAGTCTTGCTTGGTAAGTTTTGTGTTCAGCCTTTTCAGCAAAGTCAAAATGCTGAAACTTTATATTATCTTGACTTTGCAATGGAAGCTACTTGGTTCTGTCAGAATTATGGAAAATCAATTTGATGTTTCAAACTCTTGGATATTTCTACGTTGCGTCTATTCTGCTAGTGATTTTTCATCATTTTTGTAGTTAATATTTAATTGATTATATTTGTGAAGAAATTATATATGAAATTTGTCTGATCTGTCAATATATTTGTATCTATAGGGTGAACTTGATGAAACTTCGTTCTGATTACAAAGACGCCTTTGTAGACAAGCATGGTGTGAAGTTGGGTCTCATGTCAAGTTTTATTAAAGTGCATAATGTCCTTTTGCTACTATCGAGTTTCTTTAATCTTTTTGCCTTATCCACTTATATGCATCTTATGTCATATTTTTAGGCAGCTGTTATAGGACTACAGAACCAGCCAATAGTTCTGACAGTTATCTGAAGTTGCCAGATTGCTGGAACATGTGTGCATATAATATAGTAAGCTTTCCTAGATAGGTTCTGATCAAGTCACAATTGAATTATGATAAAGTTTAGAGTATATAAGTAGGTGGAGTTGCATGTTCATTTCAACTTATACCTATGGCTTTTAGTATTTGGTTTTACTGTAGTGCAAAAGTTAACATAAACTATAAAAGATGCCAGCCATGATGTTTCTTGCATGGTAGTTGTGGTCACTTGTGTTCTACATCACATGATTCTTGTGGTTCTTTTCTCACACATTATGGAATAGAAGCAAACAATATTTCCTTTCATCTTTTTGCTTTTCGATTATAGAAGGATATGCTCCACTCAATCATGCATGACTGAAATTTCAATTAAGTCAGAAAGTCGAGTCAGTATCAGTTTTCTTGTGTTTAAAAAATACATGAGAATTGTTAGTTTTTGTTCCCTACTTATTTCAACTAAAAATTACTTTTTGATTCCCTTGTTGGATTTGCCAACACTAATATCATACATTCTGGTTTGAGTCTAATGGGAAAATTTTAAGGTTGCGATACCTAAACTATGAGTAACTAATATAAGTTTATTACTTCCCACTGATGTTATTCCTTACTCAAATAAGTATACACTAGCAAGAAATAGAAAAGCTTTAGCTAACTTTCAGATTGTACTATATATATTCTGATAATAGAGGACATTCAGTATTAAATATAAATTAGCCTTTAAATTTCATGATGACTTTTTTTTCATATGATAAGCAGCTTTCCAGGAGGACTGAGTATGACAGGTCAGTAGTTTTTTGTTCTGTTCTTCTCATGAACTCCATGCCTAAAATTATAAAAACACAGTTTACGTGGCAATTACCAACAAGTGTGTCTAGAACATGGTTCAAAATAGATCCTCCTCTACAATTTGTTAGAAGAAGTAGGCTTTGGAATTTTTTTAGAAATATTTGATGTTATATATTAGAGGTACAATTAACATACCATCATAAAGTAAGTATATTAGTATCCCTTTTTAATATTACAAGCAATACATGCAAACCGAACGAAGTTGGTTCGATTATGTTAAAAGAGAATGTTAATTCTTGTCCGTTTTGGATGATCCTGAATTTTTCTGGCAGATTCAGATATAGTATGCTCAAAATGATCTGTATGGCCAATATGTATTGGCATGACCCGTATTTTGACTTGTTAGAATGGTTAAGGTGTTAAGTGTGTTTGATTATTTAGCTTCTATATCCCACCATGCTCGGATTGTCATTGTTGTAATGAGATGTATACACCTTAAACTTTCTGGTCTTACAATAGCTAGGTTCTGACTCTGAATATATTCTCATGGATTACATGATTTATGGAAGGGAAACAGGACATGGTTCTAGGCGCCTATCTGAGATATTAGGAATGTTGCCCTTTTTTTTCCAAGTCTTTGTGCTGTTTGATTGATTGATTGTACAGTGGGTTTTCATGGGGTGGATGAACTGCTTCTTGTGTTGTGTGACCTTGTAATTGTTTTTGCGTCTCATACTTCCTTGACTCATGATGGTATGTCCAGAACTACCATCTGCTCTGATAAACTCTTGTTATAGTGCCATATTTTCATATATGCCCACATCTTGTCCTCGTAGAGAATGTAAATTTTGGAGTTTCACAATTACTATTATCCATTTTCTTATACAACTTATCTATATGATGATGCTCATTTTAACAGCATGTACTGGAGCATGGAAAACCTCATGAGCGAACCATTATTATCAAGAAACTAGCTGGACAGATAGTTCAAATGAGTCAACAGAAGTTTGCTTCAAATGTTGTTGAGAAGTGTTTAACCTTTGGTGGTCCTATTGAGCGCCAGATTTTGGTAAATGAGATGCTTGGTTCCACTGATGAAAATGAACCCCTTCAGGTATGCTCACGTTTGTTTCCTTTGACTCGCTAATGGAGCTTTTAGTTTGCAAACTTCGTGATTTCCTGAATTAGCTTGATGCACCGAGAGAAAAAAAAAACTAACATATATACAAGAAAGACATACATTTGTTGTTTTTTTATTTCACCTAAACTACAGCACAATCAGAAAAAGTGAAAGGCTGGAGTCACATATGCAAAACATATTTGATATATTAGAAATAGAATTTCTTTTGAAGAATCTCATTTATAAAAATTTAGGATCCTACTTACTATCCAAAATATAATGGATAGTCTTAAGATCTATAAAAAGTATGCATTCATGTGTATCTGTAACCTCATCCATGCCATAAGGCATGTATTCTTCTCTAAATTAAAACGAGTGTTTGGAAACAATATTTTCCTCCAAACAGGAGAAGATGACCATTTTTCCATTTTCCAAACTATGTAGCGTGGGTAAGGAATGAACTTGGAGCCGGTCATCCTAAAGATGCAAAAATAATTGTACTCGTCAACGTGATCACATCAGGCCTGTTGGGATTTCTCTTTGCAGTTGCAGTTCTTATAGACATGAGGCAACTACCAAAGTTCTTCACAGATATCCCTGAACTTATGAGAGAAACATCCAAATTGGGGTACCTTGGTGCAATAATCCTTCTCAATTGCATACAACCTATTCTCCCCATTACTCTCTAAATGAAACATCAATAAGAAATTATATTTGTACTCACAAATTTCTGAGTCTATGAAAATCAAAGCATTAGAGTAGTAAACAAAGGTTTCAGCAATTAATTATCATTTATCAACTTTGTACTTTGTATTAGTGGTTGTAGAAGCTGGTTGGCAATCCTTGGTTGCTTTTATAAATACAGGCTTCTACTATTTTTTTATTTTGTCCATCCGAGCTATATTTGGCTTCAAGCTCAAGCTAAATGTACTAGTAAGAAACTAAGATACTGACATGATATAAAGATGGAATGAATTTTTATTATTGAAAATATTCGATGAAATTTTTTCTTTGAAACCACGGAGGGCATTTAGTCAAGAATGTTATCTATGTCTCTATTGCAGACTTTCCTATTATATTATGACGTCCATACATGTGTGTAGGAAATATACTTGTTTGACTTTGAAAAGACATAATGGACTTCTTTAACTAGGGTTACTATCAGATTCAGAGTCCATACATATCATGTGTAGGAAAGCATATTACGATAGCTACTTTATTATATACATGTTGTATGCAGGAAAGCATATTAGTACCAAACTTGCTCGCTTTGTAACGATTGACTGAACATATATGACATATACTCTGGAAACTTGTAGGATTGAATAAGCAATAAGCTGTGAAGTAATTTGCAGTATAACTAATGTTAGTTTAACTTATGTTTCTTATCATCTATTTCTATCATTGTTATATACTATTGGTATGCAACTTTATATAAATTTCTATGAATACTTATTTCTTTTGTCCTTATGTTTGCATATAGGGACATGATCAACCTACCTTGTCCATAAAGATGTGTCTTTGAAGAATTTTGGAAAGAAAGTCGTTCTATTGGACGTGTGAATACAGATGCACCGCCGAATGATAAAGCTTATAATATCATTGTCGATGAAATTTTTGACGGTAACGAGATGTTGTTCGACAGAGACGGAAAGTTTGATGAGATTACGGTTGGAGAAATGATTAATTGTCCAAAATATTCAGTTTAGTTTGTGAGGTTTTAATTTTTTTTTCAACGTACTTGGGATTGGAAGCTAGTAAAAAATTTCTCCTTTTTTGTTCATCATGAGAACTAAGTAATTGTGAGCTAGCAACATTGGGGTTTCTTTTTGTTTTTTGATGAATTATTGCTATGTAAACACGATACATTTATTAGTTAATAAAATTTGATTGACTTTCTTTCATTGTTGATGCTTGTTGATGTTTATATTAAATTCTATTTTTCTATATAATTCAGTTTTATTTAGATGATGAACATGTTTAAATAGCTTTGATATGGATGAATTGAGATTTTTTTTAATTCTGTATCCAGGAAAAACGACAGAGCTTAACTATTGAAAAGAAAAAAAAGTAGCCAACTTATTCACAGATTATTTGACAGTTTTAGTCAGTCGTTTTATTTGACAGATAATAACTGTCATTTTATTCAGCTAAATTACGACAGTCCAAAACTGTCGTTTATATTTTGGGACGCGCTATTAACGATGGATGTTCCGACGGATCAAAACTGTCGTTTATTGTAATTTACGACAGTTTTCGTCTGTCGAAAAATGTCTGTTTTGGCGTAGTGGAAGGAATAGGGAGAGAGAGTCAAGAACCTGCCCACCTTAAGTCGATACGCCTTGCCGTCTCGCCGAGTTGAAGCGGCGCGCTTCAATAACTTGGTCGCATAGCTAACTCTCGGACTTAGCCATTCCTTTGAACTACTCGGTTGATTTGGCCTATCACCCATGCCACAATCCGTTGCAAGGCCACAATTTGGTTTCGCGGACACTTCATTGCATAAGGCAAAATGCGGCCTCTTATCGTCCAGCGTAAAAGCATATGTACACCAGATCAACTAAAATCAGCACTTGCTCAACGGGACTTATCTCTTGCATCGATTCGATTCATATATTCCAATCGACTCAAAGCTTACATTTGGCCAACGTAACTCTTGCATCGATTCATATCGATACCTCGTCGGGTCAACGCAACTCTTCGAGTCAACGACTCATGTAATGCACCGATGCGGAGCGGGGCATTACATAATATACCACTCAAAATCAGGTTCGTCCTCGAACCGAAACCAACACTTAATCCAAGTACCTCGCTAGATTGTTTTACGATCTCGTACTACTATCGTTGGAATCATACAACTTAGTTTGGATCATACACATATTTTAGGCGTCCCACCAATATATGCATTTCAGCCAAGCTCAGTTGTAGGATATCGGGACAAACTAACACGCTCAGCTTAAATCCTCAAGCACCCATCGTTCCATTCTCGACTTAGTCATCTCTTAGCGCCTATTCCCAAATACTTCTCGTATGTGTATTCCATAACATGCGATCATCTTCCAACATCTTGCACATAACTTAATTCAAACCATAACTTCGATCTCCTAAGTTTCTCGCCGGTCATCTAACACTCGCATTGCATTAAGTCATTGCGCATCCGATCACAACAATTCTCTGCAACGCCTATTCGCCCAACCGTTTTCTATCTCTCGCATAACTCAAGTCTTTTATCCAATCACCCATAACATTGGCCTTAACGACATGGACTAAGTCGACATGTCATAAATTCCTTTGTCTACAATCCGAACTAAGTCTCGCACACAACTATCCCAACACGACCCATGTTCTCGAACCATATACGTATCGCGTCTGGGTTACCCCCGCTAGGTAACTTATCCAGACATCATGCTTAATCTCTCCCGACACAAGAGGTCAACTTGAGTATACGATGCTCAAAGGCAACAATCTTTCCGACCCAAGTCTCTTACGATACGTTCATCTCCTATTCTCGACCGAGTACGAATCCCTTACTAAATTTTGAATCATTCTCGATTAGTTGTTTCGTAACATAGATAGCGCGTTCAATGCACATAGCCTAACCGTTACTCAAATCAATCTACGACACAACTCTTAGGGTCGTTCTACTATCCGTCGCCCTCGCACATTGCAGAATCCTTGCAATCTCCTAACCGCGTCACTTCTCTAAGCACGTTCCTCGATCTATTCGATCCTACATAACTTTTCTTGACCATATCGATTCTAGTACTCGCTAACTTTCGAGACACGATACTCACTCGCTTAGACTTATCTCAACATGCACTACCTCATTCCTTATCCTTCTTTCGTGACTTTATTGGGTCATTCTATGGGACTTCAACATTCACTTGATTTGGCGGTCAAGTCTTCTAGGATCATCTGCCCCGAAACTACGCTCGATAATTGAAGATCATCAACGAGGGACAGTTACAACGAACCATGCTATATCCTATTACGGAGCCAAATAATTCATGACACTTCCTATGGGACTTTACCCAATCCGACATACTTTAGAAATCCGCAATTTATCTATCCCCTGCGCAACTGATGCGTCGTTAACTATTCGAATCAATTATGCACATTGCATGCCATTACTACTCGAATCACTCATATATTACCGTCGACTATCCTTGCCAGTCGTATGACATCTACTCGCCTCAAGTCCGAGTTTACCTATTCGTGATCATAGTTCGACACATTTCGTACTCCTCGAAACCATCCTCGAATAACTTTCGCATCAAAGCACAAGTCCATATCAAATTTGCCACGCCTCGCAAGTTCGATCATCCCCGCTGGATGAATCACCATACCAGCGCTCACCGGAATGATCGCCCTAATTTGGCGTGATGTATGGCGATGCTGGAGTTGCACTCGCATAAGACAAGAATGTCAACGTAGTGGTTATCCACGAATCAATCCAGACACTTTCGATTTCATCCGAGTAACATCCGTCCACTCTAAATTTTCCGAAGCACTCCTACTATTATCATCTCAATTGCCATAACTTAACTTGCATCTTATTCATCCCACAATAATGCTCAACATAATTTTCGTTCATTCGATCAGAGTATCCCCGAGTTATTACATATCGTCTTTGATACGCCTCAATACCATCGTCGACATGCATAACTTGGACATCTTCCTTTCTCATAAGCTCAAACTCGTTGCAATCATTGTTATTCTCCGAACTCGAATACGAATCAAGTCTTGCACACATCAAGATTCATTCCGTTATAACTACCATAATCGCGACATAATTTCCAACTCACATATTCATTCTCATATCCCTAACTCGCACTTCCAAATCGTGCTACCGACTCACCGCACCAACCAAATTTCGTTCGCACAATTTCTTCGTACCCACCCAACACGTTTCGAACAAGCTTTCGTACTAACTCAACGTAAATTCGGTCGGGTCGACCATTTCCTCAACGTAACATTCCTTTGCTATGCTCAGCCTATCGTCCGACTTACACATAACGAATCCCCGTCCGACGTATCATCCATAAGTATGATTTTGCACATAATCGTTCAACTCACGCATCGACTTTTACCAAGTCATTCCCATTCGAGTCTCGACACTACTTCGTCCGTTGCGGACAACATATCGTAACAATACAATCGTCTCGATGTAACCTATCGTAAGTCACCAACCGGCTTAACATAGCTATCGCTAAGTGGTATTCTATACCACTCAGGATCGAGCCTATCGTTATCGACACAATACTTCGTTATACTTGCTCGCATAGTTGGTATTGCATATACCACTCGAAATCGAGTCATTACTCAACATCACATTCCGCATAGGTTCGACGTCTATTCTCAATCAACTATCCCGTATAGCGATTTTCGATCCCAGCTCTAACGTTTGCTTACTCGAGTTGGCACAACAACTGAACCAACATGCCCTATCATTCGCTCAAGTTCGACATACATTCAATCTAACCATACTTGGTGATCATACGATCACATATGCCACATTCACTTATATTCAAAGTTCAATGCAACATACGGCCAACATACGTGTTCGCCTACTCAACTCGACTTAGCGACCAACCCGAATCGTTACTATCGCATCCGCGATCTTACAATCTCACTCGTTGCAACTCATGCAACAACTCATTCTCGTACTTAAGGTCTTTACTCAATCTCGCGCAACATATCGCTATCCATTCGCATAGCTATACAAAGATCGATGGTATTGAGGCGTATCAAAGATCGATGTACGATAACTGGGGGGTACTCTGATTCGATGAATGATGATCGTGTTAGAAGTTATTTTTGAAGGATACTATGTTAGGGAATTTTGATAGAAATGAATGTTTGGAATGAAGAAGGAAGTGACTTGATTGTTCGGTGATAACCACAACGACAACGATCTTGTCTTGCGCGAGCGCAACTCCAGCCTCGCACATGCGTCACGTCGGATTTGGGACGATCATTCCGCGTGAGCGTTGGCATGGTGATTCATGTCCAGCGGGAATGATCGAACTCGAAATACCTTGACATGGCAATTTTCATTGCTTCGACTTGTGGTTTGAAGCGAAGATAAATTCGAGGATTGTTAGGACTTGCGATTGAAGAATAAGAAAACTTGAGGATTGAGTAGACCCAATCCGCGTATCGAAAAGAGTAAGTCTAGATTCAACGCAAGAGTTACGTCCCGATGAGGACGATTATTTCGCGGGAACGTTGACGTGGTGATTCATGTCCGTCGTGGATAATCAGACTTGCGTGAGATCGGGGTGCGACATATTGCAAGGCTAGACGACCTTGTGATCGACTACGTGAATTGGATATGATGGACATGTGATTAAAATCAAACATACTTGAAGAGATAGACTACGAAAATTGCTAGTATGGACACACGATAATAACATGTCGATGATTTGGTTGAGGACAACCTATCGTAGGATAACTTTCCAAAACGAGTTCGGACTTGGAACGGAGAATGTGTTGATGCGAATAGGGTGAACGCTGCTTGATGTTTAGAAATTTGAGTGAAGCGAACTTGGGGTAGAAACTCCCGTGCGAACGAACAAAATGGTTTGACCATAGGATTGGGGTGAGCGTCGTGCAATCACTTTGCACGAGGAACCATGAACTTGACTTGTAACTATGACCTGGTGAGATGACCCTATGCCGAGTGATTGAACCTGTGTGGTTTACGGTATCGTCTGGACGGACGATAGACTTGGGGCAACAAGACTTAGAGTAGGGCGGGGAACTGGAAGTGTGCGTGAACGACGACGATTGGCTCCAAACGAAGGGAATGATAGGAATGGATGATGCGCAAGTAAAGTTGGGATAACGAATTAAATCATTGATCGGAAGACGTACTCGATGATACAATACTTGGTCTTGAATCAGACGGAAGTTACTCAGACTTGGCCGACCCCGCTAAGAAGAAATCATACTGAATTCATGGACAAGAATGCTTGAGAAGCGAATCGGATCATCTCGATGACCGAGATAACGATAGTGAGATGCACACGAGTTCGATTTTAAATCGAAGTTAGCAAAACGATCGGCAAATCAAAACTATCATGAGTAGCTTGTCCGACTTCGCTAATCGCTAAGCTTGGTTGAAATGTACGTATTCGGGAGACGCCTTGGATACGTGCACGATCCAAACTCAGCGATATGATGAACTCGAATGCAGCTGCAAGTGGATGTTGTGATTCATAAACGAAAGTGAGTTTGCCTCCGCTTACGACTCTTGAGTTTGATAAATTACAACGTGCCTCGTGCGACCATTTAAGTCCCATGACGAAGAAATAGCAACCAAGACGAAGAAGCATGAATTGAATAAGTACATCAACTCTAAAATGAATGAAAAGTTATTCAATAAAAATCGACCAAATGCATGCAACATAAAACTTGGAAGGATAACCGAGCATAATTCGATGCCATCGAACGATAGAGCCGTTCAATAGAATTGTCTAAGAAACACGACGACACGAGTTAAAGGAATGGTAGGATGACCTGCACTTAGGAAGTCTCGAAGACGAGACTTGTTTTGAGTGGTGTATTATGTAATGACCCGCTCCGTCCTAGCGGAACGCCGATTCAAACGGCAAGTGCAATGACTCGAACGAGCCGTCGACCCGAAGAGTTGGCATCGACCTGATAAAGAATCGATGCAAGGCTTACATTGGCCCGTCAAGAGGAATCCAGAATTAGACTTTCAAAGGCGCGCTCGGAGTATCGCTCGGCCGATACGAACATCGCTAAGGTGGGTGGCTCCGATGAACCCGTCTTTGCTTAGCCTAGACACATAACTATACAGACACTAATGCTAGAATCGCTAGGCGATAACACCGCGCATGCTAATAAATGACTCAACGTACCTAGCTAAGGAATAATCCTATCTTGTATGCTTGTATAGAATATGGAAAGAAACATGGAAAATGTGAGAACTCTCGTACCGCACTCCGCGCTCGTGTTAAGGCAAAAGATTACGTTCAAGTCCCTTATGCGTTCAAACAATGAAACAATGAATGATTTGCAACAATGAAACGGAAGACTATCGATATAGTCGTTCCGAGTAGAGTATAGCAACATTGAAAGACTTCGGGACCGATAGGTCGCCAAGGCGACTCCCACACGGGGAGTTGTATAATGTATGAATGAAAGAATGAAGAATGAGAATGAATAAATGAATCAACGAATGGATGAATGAATGTGTGAATGAATTCATGAACGAACGGACAAGTGAAAGAAGAAAGGAAGAAGAATGAATAAAAAGAAAGAAAGGAATGGTTAGTGACAGGTATGACGGGCACGTGCAACGGGGCTCGCTATCCGTGCTGCACAGACGCCAACCTGGTCGATAACGCATTATGGCTAAGGGTTAGCCTATGACAATAAAATACGAAAGTCGTGGACGGACTCGTGCACGAGTGATAGGAATTCCGCGGCATGATCAAAGGGAGGATCGTGGCCGGCCTAGGCGGAATCAAAAATATGGCTTATGGGCTGCCTGGGTGCGGACTTGGCCACCCAGGGGACGTAAGTGTAGGCGTATTTCAAGAGACTAACGGGGTGTGTGCCAGCCCGCACCCTATGCTAGTTGAGAAATACCACGGCTTGGTTATGTCCAAAATGGCTTGTGATGCCAGCGACTAGTGCATATAGATTTAAGTGGACTTTGCTGGTGACAATCCACGTGCAAGTCCTTGCATTGAAATCAAAGTAGTCTAAGTTAACTGAACAAAGCCCCTTCTGAATAGGCTTGAATATAACACACAAAATGATCAAGAGTACTTCGAGCAAACGAGTTAGAAAACACGCCTACGACGCGCTAGGACCTGAGACAGGGACACGGGCTTGACATTAAAAGTTTATATGAATTGTTGACTAACTTGCTTTATTGTGGACAGGGAAGGCCAGACGGTAAGTATGAGTAAGTTGTGCATGTATTTCCATGCACACACTTGAATTCGGCAACACAAGATCGGTTATGAAATATGCCAAAACTGATCCTAAGGCAAGATTAGTAAGATAATGAATGATAGACGGTGCACAAAAGTAAATAGAACGTGTTTGGTAATGATAGCATTGTGGGCGATCTAGCCTCCCCACCAGTGCATAACAATGTACTGATAACCCCACAGTCTGCTTGCAGGATGCAGGAGACGTCACCGGGTACGGAGCTTTCCTCGAATGTGCTAAGGCGCGGAGCTAACTCTGGAGCCTTGGAGCATTGCAAGGAGCTGAAGCACCTATATAGGACATAATGTATCGGAATATCGCCACGAATCATTCCATCATGTAAGCCACTTGGCACGTCTTTTATGTTTCAGAGAGAGACTTGAGCGATTTGTAAACTCGGCCTAGCGCTGCTTATAACCTTCTTGAATGACAATAAAGAGTTTGAATTCGCTTCAACTTGCGTTTATTTACTTTCCGCTGCAAATGGGGACACTCTGTGGCCTAGCTCAAATCGGCCATTTCTGGACTTAGCCTTGCACGGGCGCAACCTAGGCCCGTACGGCATCACGCCTTAGCGAGGATGATCGCACCTGCGGGAGCGGGGCGTGACACTGCTACGATGTTTCTGAATTATGGATGATGACTCCATAGGTCAAGGAAATGAAAACTTTTCTTGATGTGGTTTGTCTTGCTGCTGATTTCAATAAGAAGACGTGAGTGATCCGATTCGGTCGCATTGAGGTACGACAGACTAGAGATGATCTCCATATCTATCCACTTAGTGTTGATGAGGGCACGATCTAGGCAGAAATATTGCTGCCGAGCTCCATCCTGCATGTTATACCAAGTGAAGGTGCTGTTGGAGTACTGAAGTGGAGACAAATGGGTACTGAATATGAAGTTGGTGAAGTCGTTCATGGCCGTCGATGGCGGAGGTCGTCCACCCGACTTCTTCTTTTGGCATGTAACAACGTTAAAGTCACCAACACAGAGCCAAGATAGGTTGCTGTAGTTTTGGTGGGTGTCCATCAGGGCATCCCACACCTGTCTGCGTTCAGAGATGTCGCAGCTGCCATAAACGGCGGACAAGAGAGAACGGGAATGGAGCATGGATGTTCCACCCAAAACGAGAGTCCCTGCCTCGAGTCGTAGATGATGCCGAGCTTGACGTCGGCCACGAAGTGGATCTAGATGTCGTGGCAGCCCGCGATAGCGGAGGGGAAGCCTAACTGCAACTGAATAGACCTGAGTTTCTTGTGAGGAATTTTAGGTTCTATTATCACTAAGATGTCAATTATGTGCATTTTTTTGAGATAGTTTAATCTTCTTAAGGTGGGTTTGTTTGCAACGTCCCTTACATTCCAAGAAAGGATGTTAAGCATTAAGGTTGCTGGGGAGGGGGGATTTGGTGAGTTTTACAATTGACCTGGGGGTCATGGCCGTGGCTACTTCCTTTCCGTCCGCCTTGATGGTTCTGTTATTGACTCGATCTACTATGTCTTCAGTTGGGTGCATGTAGACCTCTCCAACTATTTTTGCCAAGGCTCCGAAGTAGCTGTTCGTGCTGGTGATGCCAGCATCAATGGCCTGTTGCATCCTAGCCACTGGTGCTAGACCAATGTTAGTCGGAGTGTTCGCTCGAATGGCAGCCATGTTATGGGATGTAGAGGGTACTTCTGGGTCGGGGAGTTGGGGATCCGTTATGCCCGTCGGTTCCGAAAGGTTCTCCGGAGTAAGAGGAACCGCTGCTATGTCTGCCTCCCTTCCAGGAGCCTCGTAATAATCTAAAACCACGTCCGGACTGTGGGCTCCATTGCATTCTTCATTGATGATAGCCTCCTGTATGTTGACTATGGAGGTGAGGCAAGAATGTCGAATTTGTTGGAAAGGTTAAGTATGTCAAATTTGTTTGTGAGGTTTAGAGCTGGGGGATTGTAGGGCACAATGGCCCGTAAGGGGTGCTTGTTCTTTACTGTGGGAGTTTCCAACACTATCTTCAAACCTGATGTGTCAGTTTGGTAGCTGTAGGAGTGGGGTTGGTGGCTTGATGGATGATGGCTTTTCTGGTTCAGCTGAGTGGGAGCGGCCTTTCGACTCTCTTTTTTCTTTAACACTGGATACGCACGAAAGCAATGCTCGGTGGAGTGACCACTCATGTGGCAGTGTTTGTGAAAGATGATGATGTTGTCGTATATAATTTGTTGGGTGTGCATCTTATTGCCGAGGGCAATTTGGATATGGGTGGGGAAGTCCTTCGACAAGTTGAGCTCTATGCATATTTTTGCGTAGTTTGCTTCAGAGGGGTTGCTGGTCTCTTCCGCCACGGCCACAAATGTCCCAAAGGAGTTGGCAATCCTCTTTAATGCTGCAGGAACCAAGAAAATGAGTGGGCGATTGTGGAGTGTGACCCAGACCGAGACGATCGCCAAGTCTTCTTTGGTGTTGAATTTCGGGGACCATCTGACGATTTTTATGAGGTGGGAATCGATCCTTCCCGTGCCTCTAGTCCAAACATTCTTGTGATCTATTTATGAAGATAGATGCAAGAGTATATGTTTGGGGTCTAGGGAGCAACCCTATATGACGAAGTGAGCTCCCAACTGGCTATCATTCCTTGACTCGTATAAGTTTCGGGCATCCAGTAGAAAATTTGAGGAAGAAAGTGTGCAGAAAGATCGCTGACAGAGAGGATATTTATGTGCAGAGAAAGGCACCGTAATGTCTTGGAGGTCTGTCGAGTATTCGATCTCTGACAGTTCGACATCAGAGAAAATCAGAGGTAGCTTGGCTGATCTGTCAGGTCTTAACTTGTCAGCATATGATGGGGCGGTAGAATTGTTAGTCGGCAACGGAAAGGGGTTCACCACAAGTAAAAGGGCAGCGGGTGGCGCTATGTTGGGAGAGAGGCCACAGGAAGGGAACAGAGGGGTAGAATCTGCCGAACACGCAAGGAGGGGTGCGTAACCACCAACTTGTGCCAGGAGGAGGGGGTAGGAGCTTGTCCCCGAGGTGGGGTGCGCCAATGGCGGCGGCACTCGATAGGGGGTCGGAGAGGGGGGGATGCGTCGGTAGAGCTCGGAACTACAAGGGGGTGAGCGGGGGCAGGGAAGGCCCCAGCCACGAGTGCGCCAAACTGCAAGGCAACGAGGCAGGCAGAGGAGCCAGCACCACCGAGGGGCGAGCGGCTAAGGGGGGAGGGGCCCCGGTTAGCGCCGAGAAATCGGCCACCACGAAGTAGGGACTAGCGCTAGAGCTCGGTGGCGCGGGACTAGAGATGGCGCCGGAGGGGCCTGCGCCAAAACCGATAGCAGAGAGGCTTGCACCAAAAATGGTTGGCACAGGACCAGAGGTGGCGCAGGATGGCGCAAGGAGGCCTGCGCCAAAACTGGTTGGCGAGAGGAAATGTGCCGGCTGGAGGGGAGAATTAGAATTTGAATTCTAATTCGAAAAGGGGGATGAGAGGCAGGAGGCTGAGGGCATGTTATATATATATATATATATATATATATATATATATATTATATATATATATTATATATATATATTTCAGACACCACACACCACACAACACATATATATATATGTTACGTACTCCAAGTCCTACATATATTGGGACTGGACATTACATATTTTGTGGTGCCCATGCAGGTCGAGAAATTTATTTCGGTTACGTTACTGTACGAAGCAAGCCTGCATATAGGATTAGAATTTATGATCTCATCCACATGCTTGAGCACCTTCTTTCACTCCTTTTTGAACCCTTCTTTGACTGCTTTGATTTACATCTTGTTTGAACCCTTTTTATCATGGATCTTTTTTCTCATGCTTAATAGAGTTTAGAAAGATGACTAGCACTAGTATATGTCCCGTAGGTCTAGTACATAGCTAGAAGGATTACCTTGACAATTAAGAAACAACATTGAGTTATGAATGCATTAAAATATTTCGAGGATCGATAAGCACTATTGAATGACTTAGAAAAAAATATTCTTCAAAAAGGTGGACCTTTTTGTGAAGGATTGGAGAATTCCAAGTTGGGTAGTATTTGTACCAAGTCCGAATTATGGTTAGAAATTTTTATTCATGCCTTGACGGGGGAACTGTTAGGTGGTGTATATATATATATATATATATATATATATATATATATATATATATATATATATATTGAGGGAACTAAGTGATTTTGACTTTTGAGAATTATTTGAGTTAATAAATTTATTTTTGAGGATATGGAAATAACTTTCAGGATATGAAATTTAAATTTTACAGTTGGAGAATTTGATCTAAATTTTGAATATTTTAAAATTAAAATGTTGCGGAATGAATTTAATTTTAAGAATAGAAATCAAAGGAGGGAACTAAGTGATTTTGACTTTTGAGAATTATTTGAGTTAATAAATTTTTTTGAGGATATGGAAATAAACTTTCAGGATATGAATTTAAATTTTACAGTTGGAGGATTTGATCTAAATTTTGAATATTTTAAAATAAAAATGTTGCGGAATGAATTTTAATTTTAAGAATAGAAATCAAAGGAGAAATTTTTTAGAAAAATAAAATGGTTAAATATACAAGAGGTATTACCTCGAGGTTTGATTAAAGATTTTGAAGAAAGAATTTAGAAATTCGGTTATCAACTCTATTGTCATGAGTATGAATTAGAAGTGACTTGAATTTATAAGTTATATCCTTGACGGTCTATGGTGATTAAAAAATTGGTGAATTATTTTTTATATTTAAAATACATTATTGAGGAACTGTTGAAGAAGCTAGAATTTAAGATTTGCATATACACAAGTGCGGTTAATCATCAACTTAGCTCTATATTCTCATCTTGAGTTAATTATCCCTTTCGTCAATCCTAGATCTATTGTCAATACCCTCAAAATTTAAAATTTGTGAATGATTAGAATCTTTACCTTGATCATACCCCAACCTAGGAGACTAGCATACAATCTCCTCTCAAGGAACCATGTATCATACCTATTATTCTCATCTTGATTTTCTAAACCATTAATATTCCTTGTTTCATGCGTTAAGTAAAACCTCGTTCATCACCAAATCTAGAACAGGTCGACTCCTCGACACGTTCAGTTCCTAATGCAAAGTCTAGTATATAGTAAAAAATAAAATGTCTAGCATGAACTATGTCGTCACACATTCCGTCGTACTGATGATCAGTCGGGTACGGGGGTACATGTCCTCTCATTATCTCTACGTGTCCAAAGTAAGTATCACGGACCCGCGAGATATCAATGCATCTACTCAGCAGTGTAGGGGTAGTATCCATAACCTAGGCTAAAAGTAAAGAACCAATGTACTCCGTTGGTTGTTTACATCCCCCATGCAACGGGGTACATTGGTTCTTTACTTTTAGCCTAGGTCTATATATATATATATATATATATATATATATATATATATATATATATATATAGATATATATATATATATATATATATATATATAAGATATATATATATATATATATATATATATATATTATAT
>JANAVB010013278.1:0-55000 GCA_029216955.1 Iris pallida
TCAAATGTCGCTCGAACGGGTACATCCATCGATATTCGACGGTTCCACCAACACGTGCCTTATAGGGTAGATGAATCGGCAAATGCTCCATAGAGTCGAAGAATCTAGGAGGAAACATCCTCTCTAGCTTGCATAGTGTTACCGTACTGTCCTTCTCTTGCTTTTCTTGACGATCAACGAGCAATTTCTTAGAACAAAGATTCCTGAAGAATATGCTAAGCTCCGTCAATGGATCCCAAACTGCCTGCGGTAAGAATTCTCGAAATGCAATCGAAATTAACCTCTCCATGAATATGTGACAGTCGTGGCTCTTCATACCCGTCAATTTGTTTTTCTTCGGATCGACACATCTTCTCAGATTTGACACATATCCGTCTGAAAATTTTAGGCCCTGGATCCACCGACAAAGTCTCACTTTATCCTCCTTGTCCAGCGAGAAAATTGACTTCGACAGGAACTGTTTTCCATTCTGCTGTATCAAATGCAATGCAGGGCGTTTGCATATTTCTTCTAAGTCCAACCTGGCCTTGGAATTGTCTTTCGTTTTTCCCTTTACGTCCATCACAGTATTAATTATGTTATCAAACGCATTCTTCTCAATATGCATGACATCAAGATTATGTTTGATCAGATTGGTACTCCAGTATGGCAGATCCCAGAATATGCTCCTCTTTGTCCAGTTATGATCTCTACCAAATCTATCGCACTTATACCCAGTTGTAGGATCTTCGATAGCACTTGGAAAATCTTTAACCTCCTCCTATATCGTGGCTCCGTACCACCTTGGCGGTGGATCACTCTTCTCTACAACGCCGGCACAGAATGCATTCATGTTCCTTCTGAACGGATGATCTTTTGACAGAAATTGCCGATGACAATCAAAGAAGCACGGTTTTCCTCCGTATTTCAAGCGAAAAGCCTTACTACGGTCCATGCAATACGGACATGAGAGACGGCCATGAGTGCTCCATCCAGATAATATTCCATAGGCCGGAAAGTCGTTGATGGTCCACATAAGGGTTGCCTTCATCTGAAAATTTTGCTTCCTGGAAACATCGTACGTGTTAGCGCCTACTTCCCATAACTGATTCAACTCATCTATCAAAGGCTGTAAGTACACGTCAATGTTCCTCTTGGGATTGTTCAGACCAGAAATTATAACGGTTAGAAACATGTACTGAGTCTTCTTACACATCCAAGGCGGTAGGTTATACGGAGTGATAATCACAGGCCAGCACGAATACTGGGATCCCGAAAGACCAAAAGGAGTAAAACCGTCAGAAGATAGTCCCAACCTAACATTACGCGAATCTGAAGCAAAATCAGGATACACTCGATTAAAGTGTTTCCTCACTTCTCCATGGATGGGTGATCCAACACTCCTTCAATCTGTTCTCGCATGTGCCAACTCATATTTTCGGCCGTCTCTTTCACCATAAATAATCTTTGCAACCGCGACGTTAAAGGCAAGTAGTACATTGAATCGGTCGGTCTTCTTGTACCGGTAGACCTTCCTGTACTAGTTGTCTTATAGCGATCAGCACCATAAAATCTGCACACATCTGTGTCCTTGTCATCTTTGTAGTACAGCATGCACCCATTGCGACAGGAATCGATTTTCTCGTATCCCATCTAGAGCGATCTCACCATCCTCTTAGACCGGTAGAAGTCTTTAGGCAACTTAGCACCCGCCGACAAGATCTCTATAATCAACTCCAACACTCGGTTGTAGCATTCTTGCGACATGTTAAAATCTGACTTAATGCTCAACAGTCTTGTAACCACCTCCAACGGTGAATGATCCTCACAACCAGGATATAATGGAGTCCTTGCATTCTCCAGCAACTCCATGAACTGTGCAACATCGGCGCTCGGTGCCCTCCTCAGGTGCATCATGAACGAAACTAGGCCCCGCAGCGTCGAAAACTATGTTCACGCACCCGTCGTCGTATGCATGATTATCTGAAACACAATTAGGTCCCGTATGCATATACGGCTCAACATAAGGCTCCGGCTCTGATGCTAAAGACACAAGTTCTCCGTGTACGGTCCACTGATAGTAATTAGTCATGAAACCCCTCGAGTACAAATGATATGTCACTTCCACTTCTGGATAATATTTCACGTTATGACATTTCACACACGGACGCTTAATTTTGGTGCCATCCATGTACTGAGGGAACGCCTTAGCAAACTGCAGGAACTGCTCTACTCCCGCTATGTATTCATCCCGTACACCACACATATCATCAGGACGACGATTGTACATCCATGAACGATTCCGCAAGTAGTAATTCATATCCATTTGGAAATAATTCTGCAAAGATGGACACATATTATCCAATAGGTACAAATTTGTATATTATATCTTATTATGGGACACACATTAGTAGCGGACAGTTACTAATAACAATGATATGCAATCTAGGTTAAACTAGGTTCTACTAAGTCAAACAAGGTCAAGCTAAGTCAAACAAAGTCAAACAAGGTCAAACAAGGTCAAAGTAGGTCAAGGGTTGACCTATAGTCGACTTTGTCAACTCTTAGTCCAATCTAGGTCAGATGTTGACTCTACTTTGACTTTCAGTCAAAATAGTCAACCTTGGTCAAACAAGGTCAAATCTAAGTCAAATATCTTATTTCTAGTCATTACCTACCAAGGTACCCTTTACCTTATCGCTATTGGTATCCCAATACCAATACCTTATAATTTATATCTTACTAGGCCCTAACTAGCCCATACTAGCTAGCACACACCATTTAAGGCTATACAAGCCTAACCTATAATTCAAGTACCAATAAAGACCAAATTCAACTCAAGCTATCTCATACACATAAGTGATATCTTGGTGTCATTTGTTTAGTCTTAAAAAAACACAATCAACTAAAACTAGTACCAAGTAATGAGCAATAGTGAGTTACCAAAGCAAACTGATCAGACTAAAGAATGCCAATCAACTTGGAAAGATGGATACACTGTTGACCATTTAACAAACATGAAGACAACAACAACAAAAAACATTGTTAAACAACAATCATTAATAATAAAACTAGAACACATTCTCTACATTCATCACAATCAAAAAACCCTTACACTACAAACCTCCATAGTTGTTCAGAGATCAAAGGATGGATCAGTATCAATCTAGACAGTCAAATCTCGAAAATGAAGATGGCAAACCTCGAATATAAGCACTCAAAAGTATTGGCAAACCTAATGAACTAATTATACTAAGAGTTGTGGATCGAAATAAGGTTTACAATATAATTGTGCATGCAAACCAAGATTTCCTCTATTATTCAAAACAAAGTGTCATTATTTTTTTCTAGATCAAACATTATGTTTATCAATGGTGCTAACCTGTGTGTGGGTATGGGTGTATGGTACATGGCAGTTCAACAAATAGGTGTGGACAAGTATAGGCTAGTGTGTCACGTGTGTGTGTTTGGATGTGATACCATTTTGTGTCAATGGGGCAATATGTGTGTGTAGAGTACATGGTACACATAGATAGGGTGTATGTGATAGGTTTGCATATGTGTGTAATATATATGGGACTGTTCTCATTTTGTGTATGTGTCAAAAATGGTTTAGACATAGGTGTGTGTCAAAGTTAGCTACTAGGGTGTTGTGTGGTGGTACATGTATGTGTGTGTGTATTTGTAACCTGGAAAACAGTATGTCAAATGAGGGGGTGTGTGTGTAGAGAGTGGACATGTAACAGGGAAAACAATGTGTTAACAGGGAAAAGCAGCTAGAGTAATGTATGTAATGAAATTCAGTGTTCATGTGGATGTGTATGGTACATGTGAACTCAGTGGTGTGAGCCATTCTCAGGAAAATGGTTCCCAGGTTTGTGACAGTTCATTAACCCCAAACCAATCCAAAATTTATTTCGAAATCCCTATTTGTCCAATGCAAATCCTAACCATAGTAGCTAACACATAGGTGAAAGTATTTAACATGAAAGTTAATCATCAAAATTAGTTTGAGAACAAGGAATTAAAATCAGAATTTAAACTAACAGGACTGTTCAGTCTAAACAGCCCATTCCTATATTCGAATCCAATATAGGAGGAGGAGTATGTGTGTGTGTCTGTGTGTGTGTCCGTGTGTGTATGTGTGTGTGTCTGTGTCTCTGTGTGTGTGTGTTTGTGTGTATCCGTGTCCGTGTGTGTCCGTGTGTATGTGTGTGTGTGTGTTCATGTCCGTGTGTGTGTGTGTCCGTAGGAGAGGAGGAGGAGGAGGAGGATTTAGGTTAGGGTTTACCTGACGAAGAGGAGGAGGAGCTCGAGGAGGAGGAGCTCGAGGAGGAGGAGGAGCACGACGGGGTAGGGCTCTCTGGGGGGGGAGTCGTCGGAGGAAATCGCGAGGGGGGAGTCGCCGGAGGAGCTCGAGGAGGGGGGAAAAATTTGGAGAGGGGGTAAAAAATTTCGAGTGGGGGGAAAAAAGAGCACAGCATGCCCTAAGTAAAATAGTTAGCGACGTCACCAGTCGACGTCGCTAACCGTCGCAAAAATTTTAATATAGGCAACATATTTTAATAATATGTCGCTGGACGTCGCTATTCAGCGACGTAGTTTATGTAGTGTCACTGAACGTCGCTATTCAGCGACGGTGTGCGACATCAATATAAGGGAGTCGCTATATTATATGTTTAGCGACAGAATTTTATTCCGTCGCTAAATAACGTCGCTAATAGAGCATATTTTAGTAGTGTCGGCTCTGGCGTTTGTTGGTCCTGTCGACATCGTTGGTAGGACGAAGGCTACAAATATTGAGGCCCCGGTCTTGAACCTTGAAGGCACGACGACTGAAGGTTCTACGAGCCAGTAGTGGCTCCATCGTCCGGCCAAGGCGTGTGCCTCTGCAGATTTAACTACTTTTTCGGCTCACGTGGTGACTCTAATAGCTCCTACTATGATGCATCAAGTATTGACTAACGTAGATGAATATAGAAAGTTCATCATTGAGGCTGTGTACAAGATATTTAGGATATGAGTGTCTGCTGTACTGGATCAAGGTCGATGTTTTGCGACTGTGAAGGCGATGGCGATCCCGTACATCGGGTTGATCCAATCTCATGAGGGCCACGACCACATGGCTGAGATCTTAGAGGCTTCTGTTGTTGAGCTCTATCATCTCCTTACTGAGCTCAAAAATATTCGACGGAATGATTTTTCTGCTTTGATAGATGAGGAACAAAACAAGCTAGTGTCTGATGTTGAATCAGCCTACTCCGACATCATGGCTATCTGGGAACAATAGCTGGTCGATGCTGAGGCCAAGAAGCAGAGATTGTCCTCGTCTATGGAAGAGAAGGCCAATCTACGAGAATCTCTGTATGCTAGCATAGCTGAAGTTGATGCCAAGATTTTCCTTCTTCAGGCGCAGCGGGCTCAACTTCTGGTTGATTTTAAATGGGCGCAGGCTGAATATATCCAGCTTAAGGAAGAAACAGCAAATTTCACTCGCCATGTGGCCTTTTTGATCTGTCAGAAGAAGGAATTGGATGCCAAACATAAAGCTGATCTCGCCTCTGAGGCCAGGCAGACGATGCGTCATGAAGCTGAGCATTGTGTTTTGGCGACTGTGGAGACCAGGGCTGAAACTTTGAAGTACAGTATTGATGAGCTGTTCGCTGACCCTTAGTTCCTTCGTCCTTCTTGTTGCTTTTAGTTTGAGACGCAACTGTCTTTCTTTTCTTTTACAAATATAGTCCCATGCTCCTTATTAGATGAAGAAATAAAAAAACTTTTGCTTTGTTCACTTTTGTGATGAAATTGTGATTTTTTGGACCTATTATCTTTTGCGTACCTTGGTTTTTGTATAGATAATAAGTTAAGAGGGGGGAACCGACATATTTACTCAGAGGTGATATGGACGTGGTAAATATGGGGCTAATGGTAGAGTTTTCATACTCAGAGGTGATATAGACATGGTAGGAATGAACTCTGTGGGGATACATAGAATAACTCAGAGGTGATATGGACGTGGATGTTCTATGCTTGAGGTGAAACAACGCGGGGGTTATTGGATGGGATGTTTACTCAGAGGTAATGTAGACGTGGTAAACATAGTTTTTAGCATCATCTTATGAAATATAAGATTTAGCCTTGTAGGGTGTAGAGAAGCAACTCAGAGGTGATATGGACATGGTTGTTCTTCTACTGGAGAGAAAATGCAACGGAACAACTGGGCTCCATAAGCATATAATCGACAAAAGAAGGGAAGTGAACTCGGTTGTCGAATTTATACATTCTCTTGCTGGGGAGAAGGAAGTACATGTTGAAAGGTTTCAAGAATAGTACTTCTTAAGGAATTTGCCGTTGATCGGCATCATGAACAAGTCCCAGTTAGGTTTTGTGAGGCGGTAAGCACCGTTAGAGTATACCATCTCTATGATGATGGGTCTTTCCCATTTAGGTTTGAACTTTCCCGGTGTCTTGTGAGTCATTACCATTGGCCTTCTTCCTGCTACAACTAGGTCGCCTACTTGGAAGGTCCTCTATTTGACCTTTCTGTTGAAAGCCTGTGAAATGCGGGCTTGATAGAGTTCGATGCACTGTTGAGCCAAGAGACATTTTTTGTCCAACGGCTCCAACTCTTGCAGACGACGACGTTGATTATCTTCCTCCATCAGCTGGTTTGTGATTGCCACTCGGAGTGAGGGGATCTGGATCTCAGAGGCAATACTGCTTCGCTTCCATAGACGAAGGAGAATGGTGTGTTGCCCATTAGGGTTCGTACCGTTGTACGATAGGCCCAAAGGCATTCGCCTAGTTTCTCGTTCCAGTCGCGTTTGTTAGATGACACGACCTTTTTGAGTAGCTTGACAATTGTTTTATTAAAAGCTTCAGCCAACCCATTTGCTGCCGGATTGCAGGCAATTGACGCCACATTCTAAATACGATTCTTTTCACAGAACCTGTTGAACAGATGGCTGATAAATTGCGGACCGTTATCGCGGATGATCCTCTGGTGTACCCTGAAATGGTAGATGATATGATGTTTGATGAAACTGACCATCTTGGAGCTCTTCACCTCCGTTAGCGGTACTGCTTCTGTCCACTTAGAGAATTAGTCAGTGATTGCCAGGAAAAAGCGGTGTCCCCTGGATGAAGGAGGGGTGATTAGTCCTATTATGTCCATAACCCAGGCTTCGAATGGCCAGGAGACGATCGTAGGGTGTAGAGGTTCCGACGGTCTGTGGATGAAGTCAGCGTAGAGCTGATAGGCACGACACTTCTTTTCATATTCAGTAGCGTCAGCCATCATAGTAGGCCAGTAATAGCCCATTCGTTGGAGTCGGTCCTGTAGCTTAGGCCCAGGTTGAAAAGCCCTACAGGTCCCATCATGAGCTTCTCGAAAAGCTTCGGCTGCCTCCTCATTCAATAGACATTGGAGGAGAAGCCCGTCGTAGGAGCGTCGGTACAACATTTTGGTGGCTGTATCGTAGTAGAATCGTAGGGAACGCCTTTTAACAGAGACCGCTTCCTCGGGTCATCTTGGAGGATTCCATAGACTACAGAGTCAATGAATGGAAACTGTCAGTCTCTGACGTTGACACTGACGTTTGCAGGCATGGCATGATTCAAACACAAGCACAGATTGTTTCTAGGGCATGCTAAATCCCGACCAATCATCGTAACAAAGTATTAAGTTTTGATGGATGGCACCAATGATGCTGCGAGGCCAGCCAGAGCATTGGCCTCCAGGTTTTATAATCGAGGTACGTGCTCTATGAAGAACTCAGTGAAGGTTGAGATGATGACCAAGGCTGCCTTGTGATAGGGGACGAGGTCCTCGTGGCGTATCTCATATTATCCTCAAACTTGATTGACGACAAGCTTTGAATCGCCGTAAGACTCGAGGTATTCTACCCTCAGTTGTTTTGCTAATTAGAGTCCTATGATGAGGACATTGTACTCTGCAACATTATTGGAGCACGGCTCTGAAAGAGAATAAGTATGCTGGATGACCAACTTATCGGGAGAGATCAAGACTACCCCCACTCCTACGATAATATGGCCTTTGGGGCCTGTTCTTGAAGCGCCGTCGAAGAACATTCACCAAACGGGGTTTTCTTTGGCGATGTTGGACTCTAACACCTCATTTGGAATGTCTTCATAAAGTTTAGATGAATCCAGAATCGGATGTGCGGCTAAGAAGTCGGCCAGTGCTTGGCTCTTGATAGCTTTTTGTTGGACAAATACCATATCAAATGGTGTCAATAGTATTGCCCAAGTAGCTAATCGAGAGTTTAGCGCTTTCGACTTTGTCATGAGGACTCTGAGTGGATTGAGTCGGGAGATGACGTGGATTATCTGTCCCGAGACATAATGATGAGTCTTTTGGATGGCAAATACCGGAGCTAAACATTCTTTTTCGACGAGGTTGTACTGGTGTTCGGCCCCGATTATTGTCCTACTCAGGTAGTAGATGACTTGTTCGAAGCTTGCATCATTATTCTGAGCTAATAGAGCATCGAGAGAATGATCCATAGCATGGACATAGAGCAGGAAAAGTTTGCTTCTGATGGGTGCCACCAGAACTGGATGACTCGTGAGATACGCTTTGATGTCGTCGAATGCCTTCTGATAATCCTCCGTGCAGACATAGGAGGCTTTCTTCTTCATGAGTTTAGTGAAGGGCTAGCATTCCGGAAAGATTTGCTATAAACCTTCGGATATATGCAGGACGTCCTTGTAGGCCTCGAAGTTCTCTAAGATTTTTCGGAGGGTCCATATCAAGGATGGCTTTGGTCTTTTCGGGGTCAATATGGATGCCTTTTGCGGTGATGATGAAGCCCAAAAACTTACAACGGGAAACCCCAAGAAAGGATTTAGCATGATTCATCTTGAGCTGATGTGCTCGCATAAGATCGAAGATTGTCTTTAGATCTTATAGGTGATCACCTTGTAGACGGCTTTTGACAGCGATGACTTCAACGTAACATTCGACTGTCTTGCGAAGGTGTTGGCAGAAGATGGTGCTCATAGCTCGCTGGTATATGGCACCTACAATCTTCTAGCCCAAGGACATTACTATATAGCAGTAAACCTTCTTTGGTGTCCTGAACGACGTGTGTTTCTCGTCGTCTGGGAATATCTTGATCTGGTTGTAGCCTGAGTACCCATCCATGAAGGACATGCGTTCAAAGCCACATGTGTTATCGATTATTACGTCGGTGATCGGGAGTTGGAACTCGTCTTTCGGGCAAGCTGAGTTGAGGTCCCGAAAGTCGATGCAGACTCGAATTTTCCCCTTTTAGTGATGGAAACGATGTTGGCCACCCAATCTGGGTGTTGTTCTTCGCGGATAAACCCACTGACCAAGAGTTTATCCATTTTTTTGTCAATGGCGTCCATGATGTTAGGACAGAAGCGTCACTATTGCTGCTTAACAGGCTTAGCAATAGGTAAGATGTTAAGCTTGTGCATTGCGACTTGTGAATCTAAATCGGGCATGTCTTCATAGCTCCAAGCAAAGACGTCGATGTATTCTTTGACTAGTTGAACCAAAGATTCTCGGTCCTCCCCTGCCAAGCTTTTGCTGATGAAAATAGGTTTGGAAGAGGGTCCATCCCGAGGTCGATCTGCTCGACTTCGTCCACAGTAGGGGGTTCTCGCAATTCGAAGTGAGATTCCCATTGTGCACCTAGGCGTTGAGCCCAGGGTTCTTCTTAGAGGAACTCTACTGTCTGATTATCGTCTTCATCTTCTGAGGGATATGTGGATGCCATATTGACTGAGATGCTTTTCTAAAGATCGGATCGATACTGGTGTCAGAATCCCAAGTTGAAGCTTCAGATGAGTGAGAGTGTATGGCCTCTTCTGCTTCTGAACTTTCTAGGGTTGTCGGAGGCGTGATATAGCCTACCCCCCGTCGAGTACGATGGTAATAGTCCTGTGGCTTCCCCTTCAGAAGGGGGAGTCACAAAGGAAGACGTCGACCTTTGCCATAGTTCAGACCCTAGCCATTTTTTAGGTTGTAACCCATCTTTTGGATGAGGTACTTGACTCCATCATTGTACCAATATATTTGTATTCTACCGGTGTCAGATTCTGGCTCTGTCGGTGGACGGTCTTGATGACACTCGACTTTGCCAAGTTTTTCGTCCTAGTTCCGGGGTGGAACTATATAACAGACTCCTTGGTACAGGATGACTCGATTTACATGATTGATAGTCGTTATTTGTTTTTACAACGACTGCAAGGCACTATCTAGAGTATACGTGGCATTCCAATGTGGAAGACTAGATTAATTCAAAGACAGCCTTTTATTGATAAAATATGGGATCTTGTCCCAGGGAATTACATCATCGAAGGATTGGACATCGACATTGGCCGATATGTACTCTTCTAGTTCTTCGTCAGTGAGTACTAAAGCAGCCTTCGGCAGTTCGAAAGAGTTCATCGAGAGCTTGACCTGTATCGGCTCTTGAGTCTGTGTTGAGATAGATGTTGGGGCCTTCCCTTGTAGACTGACAGTGAGAGGGGTTGACGACTGAGGAGGTTTGCCCTTAAGCCGCACCTTGATAGGTGCCTTAGCTGGTGCTTCAGGGACTGGTGTTTTCCCGCGGAGCTTTGCCACGAGAGGTGTCGACACTTGGGGAGGTTTTTCCTTAAGTCGTATCTTCAAAGGGGCTTCAGTGGTTGTTTCGCTCAGAGAGGCTGATGCTCTCCCACGAAGCTTGACTATGATAGGGGACGATGTCTGAGGAGGTTTCTCCTTGAGTCGCACCTTCAGAGGAGCACTGATTATCATTTCTGCCTCAGTGTGTAGTACCCACTTTTCTAAAATAAGAGTAATTTTGAACTTTTGTAAAAGGTTATTGTTTAATAATAGGATTTATGATTTATGGAGATTTTTAATTAATTTAATACTATTTAAAATTGGTGAATTATAATTTTGATGTGTTAGCTAGTGAACCCTAGAATTGTTGAGACTAGAGACTAACCATGACCATGGGGACCTAACCATGTGATTAGAATAACTATTTACAATATTTTTGGCTTGAGGGTATTTTGGTTATTTTGACTTTTTGGTGATTTAGAAATTTTATTAATTAAATATTTGCTATTTGTTTAGTTAAGACTTGACCTAGAATCTTAGCCTAATCTAGATTAGCCTTGAGCTTAGAATCTTGATTAGGATAACCTAGTAAACGACAAGATTAGCAATATCTAGATATTTCTAAGTAGGATATTTTCTCCTTAGAATATTTGTAGAAAGAAATCCTTAGGATTAAATTGAACCAATGGGAGGACTTAAAATTTGGTGGAGAAGCCTTAGCCACCCATCTAAATCTAAACCCACTATAGGTAGGTTAGCCTCCTTTCCTTTCATTTCATTCCATCTTGCCTCTTTTCCTTCACAAAGTGTTCTTTCCCAAATTAGAGAGCTTCCCTCTTTGATTTGATCTCCAAATCCTTACATCCCTCCACCAAAACTTCCATTCAACCTTCTCATACTACCAAGGGAGGGCGCTAGCAAATATTTGGAGCAAAGTGCAAGGATGAGTGTCCTTTTTGGAAGATCTTCGTGTCGGAGCCATGTCCTTGGGATATCATTGGAATTCTACTCCCAATAGGTAAAACCAACCCTCTAAATTAATTTCCTATGGATAGTAGTTAGTTTTGAATTCATAGGATCCACCCCCATGCATGTACCCCATTTAGATTCAAATTTGAGGCCATTTGGAGCTCTCTTGAGAATTTTAGATATGTGTCTTGTGTCCTACTTGATAGATACCAAATTAGAACACCCCATGTGTATGTATGTATACTAATAGTTTAAATAGATATTTAAATTCAGTTTTAAAATGGTTAGAGAGTGGATTGATCTTAGTTAGGATGGTTAGAATGAGTTCAATTTGGATACCTATGTTGGTATCCTTGTATCTTGGCCTACATGTGTTTCTTTTGTCCAAAACAACTCAAATTCGTCATAATGTTATCCACATTTTTATTAACCAAAGTAACTTAGAAATGTCATAACTTTTAGCTTAGAACTCCGATTAATCTCCCTTTTTTTAAAAAGAACCGTATCGAAGTTAGCTTTCCAAATATATATTTTAATAAGCCAAAATCATTCTGAAACTTTTTGTAAAACTATTTGAGTGTCAGCTGTATGAAAGACGAACGCGTTTCGGGGTTTTTGCGATTCCGGGAGCTTCCGGACATGAAAATATGATACGTTTAAAGTTTCATAAAGCTAACACAAAGGGCTAAGACATACTTTAATCCTAGAATTTAGTGAAGGCCCAATTGATACAGTATTAGTTTTGAGTAGAAGAGTGACTATACGATATAGGCATTTTGTGTAACCTATGAGCCTATGTAGTATGGATATTAAATGAATGTAGAGTATGTAATGCATGATATGTCAGATAAATGAAATGATATATATGATATGTATCCTCTTTATATTAATGTATATATATGGTTGAATGCTAGCATATAGGAATGCAATCAATGTAATGTATGTAGGCAATGCATAAATGCATGAATGAAAGAATGATATACAATATATGCATGAAAGTATATAATAAATGCTAGATATGAATGCAAGATATACATGTAATGATAGATATGAATGCATAATGTATAAATAATGTAATGCAATATATAATGATAGCATGTATGGTAATATAGAATATATGATGCAAGCATGTATGTGTCCACTGTTTTCCCTTTTCCTTACATTTTTTCTTTCCTTTCCTTTCCATTTTAGTTTCCCCCCTTTTTTTCTCTCTTCTATTTTTACATGTTGTATACAATGTATATAATGTATAGATGCATGTAAGTATGTAATATGCATGAATGACATGTATGTAATAAAATAAGTATATGTATGCAACTTAATAATATGTGATTGAATATAATGCATGAACTAACGTATGCATGTATATGGGATATGAATGAATAATATATATATATATATATATATATATATATATATGTGTTAAGGTAATGTAATGTATGTATTCACATATATTTTGAGTTAAATATGAGTTTCTATGCATATATTATATGTATGCATGTATGCAGGAATGAATGTCATATAATGTAGAGTATGCATATATGAATATAATGTATGCAAGTATATAATATATTCAAATATGTGTGCATGCATCTATGTATGTATGTATAGGTGCATGAATGAATGCAAGTATACATATATGATATGTATGTAGACACATATGCAATGTATGTATGTATACATGATATGTATGAATGCATGTATGTAATGTAAGTATGTATGTATGCATTTCTATAAACTGAGTGAACCTATAACCTTTTACACACATGCATTCATACACCCTTTGACACCATGTATCCTATGTCACATACACCGACCTATCACAAAATCTGAGAACATTAACACATATCCTTTCGCACACATGCCAAACACACACACACACACACACACACACACACACACACACACACACACACACACACACACACCACACACACACACACTCAATTACTCTTTTACCTCTCCTTCTCTCTCTCTCTCTCTCTCTATATATATATATATATATATATATATATATATATATATATGCCTATATTTATATATAATGTGCCTATATATAAAATATATATATATATATATATATATATATATATATATATATATATATATATATATATAAAAATATATATATATATATATATATATATATATATATATATATAATATGTGCCTATATATATATATATATATATATATATATATATATATATATATATATATATTTTATATATATATATATATATATATATATATATATATATATATATATATATATATATATATATATATATATATATACATATATATATATATATATACATATATATATATATATATATATATATATATATATATAAAACCAAACACACACACACACACACACACACACCACACACACACACACACACACACACACACTCAATTACTCTTTTACCTCTCCTTCTCTCTCTCTCTCTCTCTCTCTATATATATATATATATATATATATATATATATATATATATATATATATATTTTATATATATATATATATATATATATATATATATATATATATATATATATATATATATATATATATATATATATATATATATATAAAATATATATATATATGCCTATATTATATATAATGTGCCTATATATAAAATATATATATATATATATATATATATATATATATATATATATATATATATATATATATATATATATATATATATATATATATATAACTTTCCTATATATATCTATGTATATGAATAAGTGAATGTGAATAATATATATACATTATATGACTAAGTTTGTATGCCTTGTTAGCTTATGGTTTAGTTTTGTGTTTGGTTTAGCAAGTGACTTAGGCTATGAGTTAGTAGCTATCTTGGATACTTGATTTGTATAGACTTAGTTTGTTTAGACCTAGAATTGACTAACCTAGACTAGTTTGACCATTGTTGACCAAATCCTAGCTAGTTTGACCACATTAGACTAGTTGCCCTAATTTGACTAAATTGTTGACCAGAGTTGACCAAGAGTTGACTTTAAACTAGATTGACTTAGACTCATGTAGATTGCATTATAATTTCAATTACCATATAAATTAAACCCTTTATAACCTGTGTTGCTATAACTAGGACTCTGTGACTCCAGTTGGCCATCTTTTCATATCAGCTATTCAGGGTATCAGGCGAGTATATTCTCTGACCGTTTCATACTTGCTAGAACTTATATTCCTGCTCTAGATTACTTTACTTGATGCTGTCACATTGGTAACACGGATTGGTACTATATGGATCTTTTCATGAGATGTTATCTCCCTCGGGAGCATCAAGTACTTCATATCATGTGTGTTTCACTCACATCATGTACCTTCATGCTTTACTATTCATGTATACTCTTAAATTTCATGTACTCTCATGTTCACAGAGCCCTCATGAGTCAATTTCACGTACGCTCGATGATGAGGCAGTGAGATCATGAATCTTAACATAACATGTCTGGATCCTTGTGTATTGATTGGGGATAGGGGAGTGGAAATAGTCATATGAATAATTCCAAAGTAGTGTAGTCATAGTAGGTTGTCAAATATTTTCTCAACTTTATCCAGAAATTTTAAGAAAGTTTGTGAAAATTTTAAATCATGACAGAGAGGAGTAGTATCTATTCTTTAGAAACAAATTTTTATTGGATACCAAGAGACAATCAACAGTCAACAAGTAGCTAGTAGGTACTATGAAACAACAGTAAGATAGGGAGACTGTAAAATAAGTCTCGAATGAAAAAACAACAAAGAAATGCAAAAAGGAACATTAAAGAAAGATAGTGATCCACAAGTGCCCCCGGTCGTCTGTACTCGTCCGGAATCAGGATGGTCTCCACTTCCTCGACTGTCATAAGGTAGACTCGCCCCTCTGGCTGGTCTTCCTGTGGCTGCTGGACATGAAGGGGTAAGTCCTCCTGCTGGGGTCCCGGTGCTCCCCGTGCTCGTCCCTCAGTGGCTTCTGGACAATCTTTGACCTGGTGAGCAGGTGATCCACAGAACAAGCAAAGACTTAGCCTCTTGTGGCATTCGTCGTAATGATGTCCCGGACGATGACAGTAGTTGCAAGTGGCTGCCAACTGCTGCCTCTGTGGCGGATCTGTATGAACTTTGGCTGGACGGTGATGCTGCTGTACTGGCTGTTGTGGCCTCGCTTGAATCTGAGTCTTGGTCTTCTTCACCGGTGTCTGATAGCTGCCGCTGGCGATGTCCCTATCCCTCTTGGGCCTCGGGTCCATCTCTTTCTCCATCGTCTGAGCAATCTTGAGAATGCTCAAATAAGTCGTCGCCTGGCTGATCGCTACTGCATGCCGCAGCTCTCTAGTGAGGCCCTTCTTGAAGCTCCAGGCCCTATCCTCTGGTGCTCTGACTAAGTTCTCCGCGAACCTGCTGAGTCGGGTGAACTCTGATGTGTACTCCGCCACTGTCATGGTCCCCTGCTACATCGCCTCGAACTGCATCCGAAGCTCGTCTTGCTCCACATCGGAGAAAAACTTCTCCTTGAACAGAGTTTTGAAATCTGCCCAAGAAACTTGGGACTCAGCTAATTGGGGCTCCTCGCGGTACCAGGCTCTGGCAAGGTCGAAAAGTCGCATGCTTGCAACTTCCACCTTCAAGTCATCAGGAAACCTCACCATCTTCAGTGTCTGCTCCGTATTTTCCAACAACTCATCAGCATACACTATTCCTTCATGGCCCCATAAATCCATCGGACAGAGGTTCTGGTAGTCTCTGGCTGTCCCCGGTCTCGGTGCTGCTAGTGCTGGAGGAGCTACTGGTGCTGGTGGAGCCGGCTCTTGGGTCCTGAGGGCATCCATGACCGTAGCTCGAAACTGCACAGCCTGATGGTTCTGTGCCTCCAGGAACTGCTGGAACATGGCTATCACCTGGGCGCCATCAAACATCATCGTCGAAGGCAGCGGAGGGAACTGAGGAGGTGGTGGTGGAAGCTGATCCACTAGTACATCATCTGCAGTCTGATTCGAAGTTCCCGTAGCTCCGGGCTGATCTGCAGTTTTCCTGGTGGTAACCATCCTGAAATAGAAAGAAAATTCGTTGATTGCTAACTCCTAGAAAAATAGGCAACCTTCTAGAAAATATTGAGTATAAACAATCTCTATATTCAATAACTATAACAATTCCCCACGAATCCTATGCTGTGATGATTTTTCCTTAGTCTAACAGGTTCCCCAATAGCACTTTATAGCCTAAGTGCCATTAGGACATACCTGCATGGGCCACCACTACAAACATGTCACGACCCGGTCCCGAATAATCGGATACGAGTCGGACATGCCCAGCCTTCGTCGATGGACATGACGAAGTAAGCTGTACAATTCTAAGGAAAACTCTAAGATATAGGATATATAAAATAACACAGCTGCTATATACGTTCCCAGAATCACCATAATCCATAAGTTATTTGTACAATATCATCCGGAGAAAAATCCGGTAACATGAATAAAATTATACAATCCTTAAATCCTTAATACAATACATGATAAAATCCTCTAAAACAAATCTAAGAAAAGATCTAACTATAGCTCTGAAATTCTAAGTCTATCTTGAGGCACAACTCTATCCTGGCTTCGGGCTCTGGCCCATAAAGATGGAACATCATATCGTCAAAATACCTGCAACGTATCCTGTCAGGAATAGAGCAAAGTACAATCCCGACAAGAAGCACTAAACAATGTAAACTGAAATGCATAAAAAAGAATCACAATATGAACTATGGTACAAGACAGGAATATAAAACTGTAGTACATAAATAACGATAAACTATAGCACCAGATCCTGAACAATGAACTAGACTATCAGTGTAACATGCAAGTGAAATAACTACCAAAGTATGTGAGCGGCTGGGTAAACAATGAACAAGAGCACATGAATAATGGTACGGCTTAGAGTCCCATGTGCACGATGTGAGACCTAAACTATTAGTCAATGCCTAACTAAAATAGGATTGGTCACATATCTGTAGTATTTCTCCACCTCAATGTACAAGTAAAGAACAATGAACTATGAACAATGAGCAATGAATAATGAACAATGAACAATCGTGTGTACAATGTGTTAATATGAGAACATGAAGCAAGACAGAAATACAGAGTAAAGGATTCTAGTCGGTGTACTTGCCTTGCACTGAAAGATCGGGAATAAGGAAATAATCTTTATGTCCACCTGAGTTGTTGCAAGTTGGTTAGGTTCTAATTACTAACAAAATAGCTAAAACTAGCTAATAAGCTACTAGCAAATGTCTTTTTTTCCAACCACTAGCTAGTTATTTATCTACAACCAATTCTTATATACATACAAGTTGCGAGAAAATAATATGTTATAGTTTAAATAAATATTATAGTCTAGATAAAAGATACAGCTATGATATATGCCAATCAACTATTATGCTAGATAGAATATATTTACTAGCAATATTACTAATCCAAAATATAGATAATACTAAAAAGAAGATAATATTATAGGACTTGAAAATAATTAGGTTTGATAAATCAATATGTAGAAAAAATATTTCCTACTGTCAAAATACCATACATATACTGGCATCGTAGCAAAAATAGATTTAATAAAGCCTTACCAACATAATTTTGTAAATATTATTTATAGCTAAAAATTATATCTTAGATAAACATTGTATTAATTTCATGGGTAAGATGATCATTTAAAGTTTTTAAGAAATGTCCTAGCAATCTATATATATATATTCAAGTTTATTGGCAAAATATGGTTTAAAGTAATTTTGTATTTTAATATCTAAAATATAGATTATAACATCATGCTGGCACTAGCAAGGTTTTTAAAGAAAACGAAACATCTTAAATACTAAATACATAAATAGGACTAACAAGTCTATTTATATAAAACAAATTAGTATTACTAAATATTACAAGGTCTATTTATAACTAGGTTATAAATTGTAAACATTAATAGATCAGCCCAGCCCAAACTCTCAGCAACATAAAACCAAATCACAATCGAAACTATACAAAAAAGTCTGCAAATTATAATACAAATCAAAGGTTTAAAAAGAAACATATGCAAACTTCACAGAGTTATATCTGTTCATGCATATAGCAGCGCCACTCTACACCCCAGTCGACTGCCTGACTCCCTGTCCTTGACACCTGACTTGAATGCTGCTGGACACGAACCAAAATGGAAAGATTGCTCAATTTAAAAACTTTACATAGATGCTGGCCGACCCATATCAAACCATATCAAAGAAGAAACATCTTCTTGCGCTCAAAACACTAGCCTCAAAAAGCCATCAACCTATACAAACCCCCCCATCATTCAAATTACTCTACGTTTGAATGTTCAGCAACATTCAAACCAAATCCCAAGCTCAGCCATTACAACAAAACCCAAACCCAGCAGCAAAATGAAAAAAACTCAACAAATAAAACTAAACGACTACTATCCCTCAATTTGAATTTCAAAGAAGTACATAATCAAACTGAAAATATATACATAACCAATCAAAACTAAATCAAAGAGAATTGCTAACCCTCTCAAGTCCCAGTCTAACAACATCCCTGAAAATTAGTATAACCCGATTGTGTCCGAATTTAGAACAGAAAATATAAAGACAACTATTAACAAAATCAAATTAGAAATCTAAACCAACTTATGAAAATCAAATAGAAAACACGCCCCTGGATATTCCATCCCGTCGTCCTCTGTTCCTGACACCGACATGAAGTGTTGCTGGATACGAACCACTAGACACAAACAAAATAGGACACGACTGAACCCACAGTTGATTCTCCTGAGATTATACCACGCCAGAACTAGGTCACCCCACAATTTATCAACCTAGATTCAAATATTCAATTTGCCATTTAGGTTGAGCATACAGCCAGCCCTTCCTATTGCAACACTCTGTACATGACATAAGTACAACAGACACGGATCAAACCGGACACAGACTACTCAAAATTCACACTCCACCCCGCCCTGCAATCTACCGTAAAAACAAACACAACATCATTTCTCTAATCATCAAGAATGAAGACCAATACCTGAGAAAATGGATCTGAATCAACGAAGACACGATCCAAGCATCAGACACGACTTCTCATCTCCAGGCAGGCTCGTGGTCCTGTTGGGACATTATGTCGAACCAAAAAAACAAAACAAGCAAGAAGAGGAAGAGAGCAGAGTATCAATAATATTGAAATCTCTCCTTAAGAAAATTTCAAGAATATTCACTTAGTCAAGAACACCCAGGTTTGGATCCAATTACCTACGAATTCCTCACTCCGGTCGTTGGAGAAGATCGGCTCCAGAGAAGAAGACCACCATGCGAGATTCGATCGGATCTGAGAGTAGGATTCGAATTAATGATTGTATCAAGAAATTTTGGAAGAAGCCTAGATCTGAAGGAAATTCCAAATGAACTCACCTCAAGTCGTCGGTTGCGACAAGGCCGCGGTGACGAACGTCGAGTTAAAACGACTGTCGTCTGAGAAAGACGTCACTTCTGCAACGGAGAAAGGATCGCCAGGGAACGGTCGTTACTGGTGGTGCTGGCTAGCCATCGGAGAAGCTCGCCCCACCATTTCTATGGTGGGGAACAAGCCGTACGCTGTCGGGGATCTGAGTGCACAGTTATCGTACGAAAAGGGAATCTCGTAGAAGAACGACGCCTACTCGCCGAGGGTGAGCACCACCTTCATAGCCAACCTCTCCACGAAAATTTGGGTTAGGTCAAAGAAATTTGGAGGAAAGAAGGAAAATGGAAGAGCAGCTCGAGCTTCTTCAGAAAACAAATGACAGTAAGAGAAAATCTCACTTAAATAAGTTTTTGTGTATGGATGGGAATTTTATAAGAAAACTTAAAACAATTGGTTTATTACAACTGGTAGTAAAAGTTAGTTAGGAAAAGTTGTTGAGTTTGTTACAAATAGAGTGGGGTAGTTAGAATTCTTGGAGAGCACTCCAACTAATTGCAAGAGTCTTCTCCCCAATTTATAAGTCATTAACGAAATAATTTATTCAAAATTTTTTATAAAGAACCATTTTAAATTAGAAAATTTTCAGTCACCAAATAACTCAAGATAATATTTCTAAAATTTTAAAATTCAAGAAAATATCAAAATTTAATAATTTCGAAAAAGCGGGGTTACAAATCTACCCCCTTAGAAAAAATTTATCCTCGAAATTTCAGATGGCACGATTAGACACTGTTAAGATAATCAAGTACAAAATTTTAAAGTTGGCAAAATTTTAAAGTGGTTCAAAGAAATAGTCACGAATATTAAATCAATGAACAACAGTCTCCATAGTACCCGACAATCTTCATATCTGAAATCACTTTTCCTATAGTTCCTGCCCCGCCAGTATGCATCTGGCTGCAGTGAACTTTCGGTTCCATGCTCTCGATAGTACTAGATTACCGCAATATTTTGTTAACTTTATCCAATATGAAATAAATTTGGAACTTTAGCTTCAATAATATCTGAGAACCTGAGAATACCCATAATTACTTTGACTTAGAGCCCCTGCCTCGCCAGTGTACAGCTAGCTGCAATGGTCTCACGGCCTCCATAATCCAGGTCATAGTAGATTGTCAAATATTTTCTCAACTTTATCCAGAAATTTCAAGGAAGTTTGTGAAAATTTTAAATCATGATAGAGAGGAGTAATATATGTTCTTTAGAAATAAATTTTTATTGGATACCAAGAGACAAGCAACAGTCAACAAGTAGCTAATAGGTATTATGAAACAACAGTAAGATAGGGAGACTGTAAAACAAGTCTCGAATGAAGAAACAACAAAGAAATACAAAAAAGAACATCAAAGAAAGATAGTGATCCACAAGTGCCCCCGGCCGTCAGTACTCGTCCAGAATCAGGATGGTCTCCACTTCTTCGGCTGTCATAAGGTAGACTCGTCCCTCTGGCTGGCCTTCCTACAGCTGCTGGACATGAAGGGGTCAGTCCTTTTGCTGGGGTCCCGGTGCTCCTCGTGCTCGTCCCTCAGTGGCTTCTGGACTATCTTTGACCTGGTGAGCAGGTGATCCACAGAATAAGCAAAGCCTCAACCTCTTACGGAATTCGTCGTAATGATGTCCCGGGCGGGTAACAGTAGTTACAAGTGGCTGCTAACTGCTGCCTCTATGGCAGATCTGCATAAACTCTGGCTGGACGGTGATGTTGCTGTACTGGCAGCTGTGGCCTTGCCTGAATCTGAATCTGGGTCTTCTTTGTCGGTGTCTGATAGCTGCTGCTGCCGATATCCCTATCCCTCTTGGGCCTCGGGTCCATCTATTTCTCTACCGCCTGAGCAATCTTGAGAATGCTCGAATAAGTTGTCGTCTGGCTGATCGCCACTGCATGCCGCAGCTCTCTGGTGAGGCCCTTCTTGAACCTCCAGGCCCTATCCTCCGGTGCTCTGACTAGGTTCTCCGCGAACCTGCTGAGTCGGATGAACTCTGATGTGTACTCCTCCACTGTCATGGTCCCCTGCTACAACGCCTCGAACTGCATCTGAAGCTCATCTCGCTCCACATCGGAGAAAATTTCTCCTTGAACAGAGTTTTGAAATCTGCACAAGAAACCTGGGACTCAGCTAATTGGGGCTCCTCCCGATACCAGGCTCTGGCAAGGTCGAAAAGTCGCATGCTCGCAACTTCCACCTTCAAGTCATCAGGAATCCTCGCCATCTTCAGCATCCGCTCCGCATTTTCCAACCACTCATCACCATACACTATCCCCTCATGGCCCCAGAAATCTATCAGACAGAGGTTCTGGTAGTCTCTGGCTGTCCCCGATCTCGGTGCTGCTGGTCCTGGAGGAGCTACTGGTGCTGGTGGAGCCGGATCTTGGGTCCTGAGGGTATCCATGACCGTAGTTCGAAACTGCACAACCTGATGGTTCTGTGCCTCCAGGAACTGCTGGAATATGGCCATCACCGGGACACCATCAAACATCATCGTTGGAGGCAGCGAAAGGGAACTGAGGAAGTGGTGGTGGAAGCTGCTCCATTGGTACATCATCTGCGGTCTGATCCGAAGCTCCTGTAGCTCCGGGATGATCTGCAGTTTTCCTGGGGGTAACCATCCTGAAATAGAAAGAAAACTTGTTGATTGCTAAGTCCTAGAAAAATAGTCAACCTCCTAGAAAATATTGAGTATAAACAATCTCTATATTCAACAATTATAACCATTTCCTACGAATCCCATACTGTGATGAGTTTTCCTTAGTCTAACAGGTTCTCCAATAGCACTTTATAGCCTAAGTGCCATTAGGACAGACCTGCATGGGCCACCACTAAAAACATATCACGACCTGCTTTCGAATAATCAGACACGAGTCGGACATGCCCAGCCTTCGTCGATGGACACGACGAAGTAAGCTGTACAATTCTAAGGAAAACTCCAAGATGCAGGATATAAAAAACAACACAGCTGCTATTATATACTGTTCCCAAAATCACCACAATCTACAAGTTATTTGTACAATATGAATAAAATTAAACAATCATGAAATCCTTAATACAATACATGATAAAATCCTCTAAAACAAATCTAAGAAAAGATCTAACTATAGCTCTGAAATTCTAAGTCTATCCTAAGGCACAACTCTATCCTGGCTTCGGGCTCTGGCCCATAAAGATGGAACATCATATCCTCAAAATACCTGCAACTTATCCTGTCAGAAAAAGAGCAAAGTACAACCCCGATAAGAAGCACTAAACAATGTAAACTAAAATACATGAAAAAGAATCACAATATGAACTATGGTACAAGGCATGAATATGAAACTGTAGTACATAAATAACGATGAACTATAGTACCAGATCCTGAATAATGAACTAGACTATTAGTGTAACATGCAAGTGAAATAACTACCAGAGTATGTGACCGGCTGGGATAAACAATGAACAAGAGCATATGAATAATGGTACGGCTTAGAGTCCCACGTGCACGATGTGAGACCTAAGCTATTAGTCAATGCCTAACTAAAATAGGATTGGTCACATATCTGTAGTATTTCTCCACCCCAATGTACAAGTAAAGAACAATGAACTATGAAAAATGAACGATGAACAATAACTAATGAACAATCGTATGTACAACGTGTACAATTTGAGAACATGAAGCAAGATAGAAATACAGAGTAAAGGGTTCGAGTCGGTGTACTTGCCTTGCTCTAGAAGATCGAAAATAAGGAAATGATCTTTATGTCCACCTGAGTTGTTGCAAGTTGGTCAGGTTCTAATTACTAACAAAATAGCTAAAACTAGCTAATAAGCTAGCTAGCTAGTGTCTTTCTTCCAACCATAACCACTAGCTAGTTATTTATCTATAGCCAATTCTTATATACATACAAGTTGCGAGAAAATAATATGTTATAGTTTAAATAAATATTATAGTCTAGATAAAAGATACTGCTATGATATATGCCAATCAACTGTTATGCTAGATAGAATATATTTACTAGAAATATCACTAATCCAAAATATAGACAATACTAGCAAGAAGATAATATAATAGGACTTGAAAATAATTTGGTTTGATAAATCAACATGTGGAAAAAAATATTTCCTACTCTCAAAATACCATACATATACTGGCATCGTAGCAAAAATAGATTTAATAAAGCCTTACCAACATAATTTTGTAAATATTATTTATAGCTAAAAATTATATCTTAGATAAACATTGTATTAATTTCATGAGTAAGATGATCATTTAAAGTATTTAAGAAATGTCCTAGCAATCGATATATATATATATATCTTCAAGTTTATTAGCAAAATATGGTTTAAAGTAATTTTTTATTTTAGTATCTAAAATATAGATTATAGCAGCATGCTGGCACTAGCAAGGTTTTAAAAAAATAAACATTTTAAATACTAAATACATAAATAGGACTAACAAGTCTATTTATATTGAACAAATTAGTGTTACTAAATATTACAAGGTCTATTTATAGCTAGGTTACAAATTATAAACATTAATAGATCAGCCCAGCCCAAACTCTTAGCAACATAAAACCAAATCACAATGGAAACTATACAAAAATGTCTGCAAATTAAAATACAAATCAAAGGTTTAAAAAGAAACATATGCAAACTTCACAGAGTTATACTGTTCAAGCATATAGCAGCGCTACTCTACACCCCAGTCGACCGCCTGACTCCCTGTCCTTGACACCTGACATGAACGCTGCTGGACAAGAACCAAAATGAGAAGATTGCTCAATTTAAAATCTTCATATAGATGCTGGCCGACCTATATCAATCCATATCAAAGAAGCAGCATCTTCTTGCGCTCAATACACTAGCCTCAAAAAGCCATCAACCTATACAAACCCCCCATCATTCAAATTACTCCACATTTGAATGTTCAGCAAGATTCAAACCAAATCCCAAGCTCAGCCATTACAACAAAACGCAAACCCAGCAGCAAAATGAAAGAACTCAGCAAATAAAACTAAACGGCTACTATCCCTCAATTTGAATTTCAATAAAGTACATAATCAAACTGAAAATATATACATAACCAATCAAAACTAAATCAAAGAGAATTGCTAACCCTACTCTCAAGTCCCAGTCTAACAAAATCCCTGAAAATTAGTACAACCCGATCGAGTCCGAATTTAGAACAAAAAATATACAGACAACTATTAACAAAATCAAATTAGAAATCTAAACCAACTTATAAAAATCAAATAGAAAACACGCCCTGGCTATTCCATCCCGTCGTCCTCTGTTCCTGACCCCGACACGAAGTGTTGCTGGACACGAACCACTAGTCACGAACAAAGTAGGACACGACCGAACCCACAGTTGATTCGCCTGAGATTACACCATGCCAACACTAGGTCGCCCCACAATTCATCAACCTAAATTCAAATATTCAATTTGCCATTTAGGTTGAGCATACATCCAGCCCTCCCTATTACAACACTCTGCACCTGACACGAGTACAATGGACACGGATCAAACCGGACACAGACTACTCAACATTCACACTCCATCCCGCCCAGCAATCCACCGTAAAAACAAACACAACAATATTTCTCTAATCATAAAAAATACAGACCAATACCTGAAAAATGGATCTGAACCAACAAAGACACGATCCAAGCGTCAGACACGACTTTCCATCTCTAGGCAGGCTCGTGGTCCTGTTGGCACATTATGTCGAACAAAAAAACAAAGCAAGCAAGAAGAGGAAGAGAGCATAGTATCAATAATGTTGAAATCTTTCCTAAAAAAATTTCAAGAATATTCACTTAGTCAAGAACAACCAGGTTTGGATCCAATTACCTACGAATTCCTCACTCAGGTCGTTGGAGAAGATCGACTCCAGAGAAGAAGAGCACCACGCGAGATCCGATCGGATCTGAGAGTAGGATTCGAATCAACGATTGCATCAAGAAATTTTGGGAGAAGCCTAGATCTGAAGGAAATTCCAATCGAACTCACCCCAAGTCGTCGGTTGCGACGAGGCCGCGGTGACGAACGTCGAGGAGAAACGACTATCGTCAGAGGAAGACGTCACTTCTGCAACCGAGGAAGGATCGCCAGGGAACGGTCACTGCTGGTGGCGCTGGCTAGCCATCGGAGAAGCTCGCCCCGCCTTTGTTGTGGTGGGGAACAAGCCGCACGTCGCCGGGGATCTGAGTGCACAGTTGTCATGCGGAGAGGGAATTTCGGAGAAGAACGACGCCTACTCGTCGGGGGTGAGCACCACCGTCATAGCCGACCTCTCCACGAAAATTAGGGTTAGGTCAAAGAAATTCGGGGGAAAGAAGAAAAAATGGAGAGGAAGCTCGAGCTTTTTCAGAAAACAAATGACAGTGAGAGAAAATCTCACTTAAATAAGTTTTTGTGTGTGGATGGGAATTTTACAAGAAAACTTAAAACAATTGGTTTATTACAACTGGTAGTAAAAGTTAGTTAGGAAAAGTTGTTGAGTTTGTTACAAATGGAGTGGGGTAGTTAGAATTCTTGGAGAGCACTCCAACTAATTGCAAGAGTCTTCTCCCCAATTTATAAGTCATTAACGAAATAATTTATTCAATTTTTTTTATAAAGAACCATTTTAAATTATAAAATTTTCAGTCACCAAATAACTCAAAATAATATTTCTAAAATTTTAAAATTCAAGAAAATATCAAAATTTAATAATTTTGAAAAAGCGGGGTTACAAATCTACCCCCTTAGAAAAAATTTATCCTCGAAATTTCAGATGGCACGATTAGACACGGTCAAGATAATCAAGTACAAAATTTTAAAGTTTGCAAAATTTTAAAGTGGTTCAAAGAAATAGTCACGAAAATTAAATCAATAAATAACAGTCTCCATAGTACCCGACAATCTTCATATCTGAAATCACTTTCCCTACAGTTCCTGCCCCGCAAGTATGCATCTGGCTGCAGTGAACTTTCGGTTCCATGCTCTCGATAGTACTAGATTACCGCAATATTTTGTTAACTTTATCCGATATGAAATAAATTTGGGACTTAGCTTCAATAATATCAGAGAACCTGAGAATACCCATAATTACTTTGACTTAGAGCCCCTGCCTCGCCAGTATACAGCTAGTTGCAATGGTCTCACGGCCTCCATAATCCAGGTCATAGTAGGTTGTCAAATATTTTCTCAACTTGATCCAAATTTTTTAAGAAAGTTTGTGAAAATTTTAAATCATGATAGAGAGGAGTAGTATATGTTCTGTAGAAACAAATTTTTATTGGATACCAAGAGACAACCAACAGTCAATAAGTAGCTAATAGGTACTATGAAACAACAGTAAGATAGGGAGACTGTAAAACAAGTCTCGAATGAAGAAACAACAAAGAAATGCAAAAAGGAACAACAAAGAAAGACAGTGATCCACAAGTGCTCCCGGTCGTCAGTTCTCGTCCGGAATCGGGATGGTCTCCACTTCCTCGGCTGTCATAAGGTAGACTCGCCCCTCTGGCTAGTCTTCCTGCGGCTGCTAGACATGAAGGGGTAAGTCCTCCTGCTGGGGTCCCGGTGCTCCTCGTGCTCGTCCTTCAGTGGCTTCTAGACAATCTCTGACCTGGTGAGCAGGTGATCCATAGAATAAGCAAAGCCTCAGCCTCTTGCGGCATTCGTCGTAATGATGTCCCGGGTAGTGACAGTAGTTGCAAGTGTCTGCCAACTGCTGCCTCTGTGGCAGATCTGTATGAACTCTGGCTGGACGGTGATGCTGCTGTGCTGGCTGCTGTGGCCTCGCCTGAATCTGAGTCTGGGTCTTCTTCGTCGATGTCTGATAGCTGCTGCTGCCGATGTCCCTATCCCTCTTGGGCCTCAGGTCCATCTCTTTCTCCACCACCTGAGCAATCTTGAGAATGCTCGAATAAGTCGTCGCCTGGCTGATCGCCAATGCATGCCGCAGCTCTCTAGTGAGGCCCTTTTTGAACCTCCAGGCCCTATCCTCCGGTGCTCTGACTAGGTTCTTCGCGAACCGGCTGAGTCAGATGAACTCTGATGTGCACTCCGCCACTGTCATGGTCCCCTGCTGTAACGCCTCGAACTTCATCCGAAGCTTGCCTCGCTCCATATCGAGGAAAAACTTCTCCTTGAACAGAGTTTTGAAATCTGCCCAAGAAACCTGGGACTCAGCTAACTGGGGCTTCTCGCGGTACCAGGCTCTGGCAAGGTCAAAAAGTCGCATGCTTGCAACTTCCACCTTCAAGTCATCAGGAATCCTCGCCATCTTCAACGTCCGCTTCACATTTTCCAACCACTCATCAGCAAACACTATCCCCTCATGGCCTCAGAAATCCATCGGACAGAGGTTCTGGTAGTCTCTGGCTGTCTTCGATCTTGGTGCTGCTGGTCCTGGAGGAGCTATTGGTGCTGGTAGAGCCGGCTCTTGGGTCCTGAGGGCATCCATGACCGTAGCTCGAAACTGCACAACCTGATGGTTCTGTGCCTCCAGGAACTGCTGGAACATGGCCATCACCTGGGCGCCATCAAACATCATCGTCGGAGGCAGCGGAGGGACCTGAGGAGGTGGTGGTGGAAGCTGCTCCACTCGTACATCATCTGCGGTCTGATCCGAAGCTCCTGTAGCTCCGGGCTCATCTGCGATTTTCCTGGTGGTAACCATCCTGAAATAGAAAGAAAACTCGTTGATTGCTAAGTCCTAGTAAAATAGTCAACCTCCTAGAAAATATTGAGTATAAACAATCTCTATATTTAATAACTATAACCATTTCCCATGAATCCTATGCTGTGATGAGTTTTCCTTAGTCTAACAGGTTCCTCAATAGCACTTTATAGCCTAAGTGCCATTAGGACAGACCTGCATGGGCCACCACTAAAAACATATCACGACCCGCTCCAGAATAATCAGACACGAGTCAGACACGCCCAGCCTTCGTCGATCGACACGACGAAGTAAGCTGTACAATTCTAAGGAAAACTCCAAGATACATGATATATAAAATAACACAGCTGCTATACACCTTTCCTAAATCACCACAATCCACAAGTTATTTGTACAATATCATCCAGAGACAAATTCGGTAACATGAATAAAATTATACAATCCTAAAATCCTCAATACAATACATGATAAAATCCTCTAAAACAAATCTAAGAAAAGATCTAACTATAGCTATGAAATTCTACGTCTATCCTGAGGCACAACCCTATCCTGGCTTCGGGCTCTGGCCCATAAAGATGGAACATCATATCCTCAAAATACCTGCAACGTATCTTGTCAGAAAAAAAAGCAAAGTACAACCCCGACAAGAAGCACTAAACAATGTAAATTGAAATGCATGAAAAAGAATCATAATATGAACTATGGTACATGACAGGAATATGAAACTGTAGTACATAAATAACGATAAACTATAGTACCAGATCCTGAACAACGAACTAGACTATCAGTATAACATTGAAGTAAAATAACTACCAGAGTATGTGACCGGCTGTGTAAACAATGAACAAGAGCACATGAATAATGGTACGGCTTAGAGTTCCACGTGCACGATGTGAGACCGAAGCTATTAGTCAATGCCTAACTAAAATAGGATTGGTCACATATCTGTAGTATTTCCCCACCCTAATGTACAAGTGAAGAACAATGAACTATAAACAATGAACGATGAACAATGAACAATAAACAATCGTATGTACAACATGTTAATATGAGAACATAAACAAGACAAAAATACCGAGTAAAGGGCTCGAGTCGGTGTACTTGCCTTGCTCTAGAAGATCGAAATAAGGAAATAATCTTTATGTCCACCTGAGTTGTTGCAAGTTGGTCAGGTTCTAATTACTAACAAAATAGCTAAAACTAGCTAATAAGCTACTAGCTAGTGTCTTTCTTCCAACCATAACCACTAGCTAGTTATTTATCTATAGCCAATTCTTATATACATATAAGTTGCGAGAAAATAATATGTTATAGTTTAAATAAATATTATAGTCTAGATAAAAGATACTGCTATGATATATGCCAATCAACTGTTATGCTAGATAGAATATATTTACTAGAAATATCACTAATCCAAAATATAGACAATACTAGCAAGAAGATAATATAATAGGACTTGAAAATAATTTGGTTTGATAAATCAACATGTGGAAAAAAATATTTCCTACTCTCAAAATACCATACATATACTGGCATCGTAGCAAAAATAGATTTAATAAAGCCTTACCAACATAATTTTGTAAATATTATTTATAGCTAAAAATTATATCTTAGATAAACATTGTATTAATTTCATGGGTAAGATGATCATTTAAAGTATTTAAGAAATGTCCTAGCAATTTATATATATATATATATATATATATATATATATATATATATATATATCTTCAAGTTTATTGGCAAAATATGGTTTAAAGTAATTTTGTATTTTATTATCTAAAATATAGATTATAGCAGCATGCTGGCACTAGCAAGGTTTTTAAAGAAAAAGAAACATTTTAAATACTAAATACATAAATAGGACTAATAAGTCTATTTATATTAAACAAAATTAGTATTACTAAATATTATAAGGTCTATTTATAACTAGGTTACAAATTATAAACATTAATAGACCAGCCCAGCCCAAACCCTCAGCAACATAAAACCAAATCACAATGGAAATTATATAAAAAAGTCTGCAAATTAAAATATAAATCAAAGGTTTAAAAGAAACGTATTCAAACTTCAAAGAGTTATATTGTTCAAGCATATAGCTGCGCCACTCTACACCCCAGTCGATCGCCTGACTCCCTGTCCTTGACACCTGACTTGAACGCTGCTGGACACGAACCAAAATGGGAAGATTGCTCGATTTAAAAACTTCACATAGATGCTGGCCGACCCATATTAAACCATATCAAAGAAGCAACATCTTCTTGCGCTCAAAACACCAGCCTCAAAAAGCTATCAACCTATATAAACCCCCTATCATTCAAATTACTCAATATTTGAATGTTCAACAACATTCAAACCAAATCCCAAGCTCATCCATTACAACAAAACCCAAACCCAGCAGCAAAATAAAAGAACTCAGCAAATAAAACTAAACGGCTACTATCCCTCAATTTGAATTTCAAAGACGTACATAATCAAACTGAAAATATATACATAACCAATCAAAACTAAATCAAAGAGAATTGCTAACCCTACTCTCAATTCCCAGTCTAACAAAATCCCTAAAAATTAGTACAAATCGATCGAGTCGGAATTTAGAACATAAAATATACAGACAACTATTAACAAAATCAAATTAGAAATCTAAACCAACTTATGAAAATCAAATAGAAAACACGCCCCTGGCTATTCCATCCCGCCGTCATCTATTCCTGAGACCGACACGTAGTGTTGCTGGACATGAACCACTAGACACGAAAAAAGCAGGACACGACCGAACCCACAGTTGATTCTCCTGAGATTACACCACGCCAGCACTAGGTCACCCCACAATTCATCAACATAAATTCAAATATTTAATTTGCCATTTAGGTTGAGCATACAGCCAGACCTTTCTGTTGCAACACTCTGCAGCTGACACGAGTACAATGGACACGGATCAAACCGGACACAGACTACACAAAATTCATACCCCACCCCGCCCAGCAATCTACCGTAAAAACAAACACAACATCATTTCTCTAATCATCAAGAATGCAGACCAATACCTGAGAAAATGGATCTGAACCAACGAAGACACGATCTAAGCGTCAAATACGACTTCTCATCTCCAGGCAGGCTCGTGGTCCTGTTGGGACATTATGTCGAACAAAAAAAATAAAACAAGCACGAAGAGGAAGAGAGCAGAGTATCAATAATATTGAAATATCTCCTTAAGAAAATTTTAATAATATTTACTTAGTCAAGAACACCCAGGTTTGGATCCAATTACCTACGAATTCCTCACTCCGGTCGTTGGAGAAGATCGACTCCAGAGAAGAAGACCACCACATGAGATCCGATCGGATCTGAGAGTAGGATTCGAATCAATGATTGCATCAAGAAATTTTGGGAGAAGCCTAGATCTGAAGGAAATTCCGAACGAACTCACCTCAAGTCGTCGGTTGCGACGAGGCCGCGGGTGACGAACGTCGAGGAGAAACGACTGTCGTCTGAGGAAGACGTCACTTCTGCAACGGAGGAAGGATCGCTAGGGAATGGTCGCTACTGGTGGCGCTGGCTAGCCATCGGAGAAGCTCGCCCCATCGTTGCTGTGGTGGGGAACAAGCCGCACGCCGCTGGGGATCTGAGTGCACAGTTATCGTACGGAGAGGGAATCTCGGAGAAGAACGACGCCTACTCGCCGGGGGTGAGCACCACCTTCATAGTCGACCTCTCCAAAAAATTAGGGTTAGGTCAAAGAAATTTGGGGGAAAGGAGGAAAATGGAGAGGAGCTCGAGCTTCTTTAGAAAACAAATGACAGTGAGAGAAAATCTCACTTAAATAAATTTTTGTGTATGGATGGGAATTTTACAAGAAAACTTAAAATAATTGGTCTATTACAACTGGTAGTAAAAGTTAGTTAGAAAAAGTTGTTGAGTTTGTTACAAGTGGAGTGGGGTAGTTAGAATTCTTGGAGGGCACTCCAACTAATTGCTAGAGTCTTCTCCCCAATTTATAAGTCATTAACAAAATATTTTATTCATAAAAATTTATAAAGAACCATTATAAATTAGAAAATTTTCAGTCACCAAATAACTCAAAATAATATTTCTAAAATTTTAAAATTCAAGAAAATATCAAAATTTAATAATTTCGAAAAAGCGGGGTTACAAGTTGGGCCAGTATATCGAAGTTGTGGGGTTTGGTCAACCCCAAAGCATTATCTTTTCGTAGAGACCTGTCAAAACGAGCCTCCTTCTGTTTTCGTTTATCGGCTACTGGAGGTTGAGATGGACCGTCCCCTTGGGAGGCTGTAGTAGTGACAAGAGGCATCACTTCGACTGGAGCCTCCTCTTGCTGAGTGTTCTGCTGTGAACGCATTTGCATGGGTAGTGCTTCCTCAGGAGAGGAAGTCACCATTCGACAAGACTTGATCTTCTTGTCTTTGCTTTTAGAGGAGAGATGTACCCTCGGTTGAATCAGTAGAGCGAGATCTGGGTGAACCCACATGATCTCTCTCCGAGATGTGGTGAGTGGTATTAGACCACTCACGTTATCATGAGTTGGCGGAAGGTTGATCACTTCCATTGTCGCCTTCGGGATGGGGACAACGCCATCTTGAGTTTCAGTAGACAACAAGACGTCAAGCTAGAGTGACACCATATTGGTCGGGACTGTCTTCTCTTTGTAATCATCCGAGATGACATTCATATTGATCATGTGTTGTATGTAGTTCTTCAGAATATAGCAATCACGAGTTGGATCCCTCAAGAACCGATGGTAGTGACAGTACCTCGGGTCGCCTACCCTGTCCACCGTGTCAGGACGCTTTAGATTTGGCAACTTGATCTTGTCGCTCTGTTTCAGCATCTCAAAAAGCTGTAAAGTGTCCTCGTCATTGGAGGAGTAGACCTCCTTCGGCCTTGGTACAGGTGGAGGTTTCTGAACGGGCCTTTGTGTGCTCTTCGAGGCATTGACAGTCAATGCTTGCTTTTCTTGGGTTCACGGCTACTGTTATTGGTGGTGGCATATTTTTCATTGTCATCGAACACAACAAAACTAACCCCCAAAAGCCGTGTGTTGCGTGCCTTTTTCTCGACGGCTGCGGCTCCAATGATCAACGAACTCCAATCGGAAGGCTGGGCTGAGTAAAGCCAGAGTTTGATGGATGACGTCATATTAATGCTGCATGAGTCAATCAACACATGTTCTGGGATGCCAGTTGGTAATCTCATGCATACTTGACGGAAGCGTTCGATGAAGGCTCAAACAGTTCCTTTCTCCGTCTAGCGCACTTCTATAAGATATGACATGGTCATGTCTTTCCTCCGTCATAGAATCGGTCGAAGAAGAGGCGTGTCAAGTCGTCGAAAGATGATATGGAGTTGTTGGGGAGGCTACAGTACCAGTCGTAAGCGACTCCCTTTAATGCCCCGACGAATAGTCTGGTGAGTAGGGCGTCTTCCTTCGGAAGAAGTCCCATTTGAGACTGGAAGTAGGTCAGGTATCGGCGAGGAGAATCCTTCCCGTCATATGGCGTCAGCATTTGTGGTTTATATTTGAAAGGATAAACCACATTTTTCTACCCGAGAGGATAAGGTTGCGGGATTCCCAACTTTTGACGTTCTTCCCGTTTATTCTGTGCTTCGAAGAGATCGTGCAGATCCCTTACCATCTCAATTAACTCCTCTGTAGAGTTAGGAGCAGGTGAGGGAGGTAAGGTATGAAGCTCAGCCCCTGACAGAGTTGAAGTCCAAGGGGCGGTATAATAATCTGTTTCGGAAGATACCCGTTGAGGGGGTATACTGGACTCTCCGTTAGCCCCAGGGTCGAGGCTGGTGGATATAGGTGCTCTTGTCAATGGTTGAGAGGTCAGAGTATTCCGAATCTCAAACATTATTTGGATCAAGGTTTGTATGGTGTTGAAGAGGGTCTTGAGGCCATCTTCTAAGGTGTCTATGCGCCGAACGAGATCCGGAGCTGAAGTGTCAATCTCTTCTTTGTCGCTACCCCCTGCCTTATTGACGGACATGACATGGGTAGAAGTGGATGGATCGGTCGAGACTTCGCTCTCGACCTCACTCTCCTGTAGGAGAGCTTCTTCTTTTGAGGCCTCGTACTGGCTACCCCCAGCTATCTCAGTGTTGGTTCCTTGGTGGATATCCTCGAACGAAGGATTGTCATAGATAGCAGGAGTTTGATCACCCCCGACTTGTATCTTTACTGGAGTCTTCATTCTCAAGCGAGTACCCTGAAACACCTCGGTTGACGAGATATCGTTTTATTTTTCCTCGGCTGACTCTTTGATGACCCCACCGAGGCCGAGGAGTTGGTGGATGCCTTTTTCCCTGATGAGTGGTGTAGGAACGAATTTGTAAAGCATAATACTCTAGAGAGGGGTGAATAGAGTAGGCAGCGGAATATAGCTAATTTAAAAAGTTAGCAACAAGATCACGGAGACAATATATATCACAAATAAAGAATGTAAAAAAATATATTAGAAAGCAAACACAAAGAGGACTATGTATACTGGTTTCTCTCTTGTGAGGACTAGTCCAGTCGGAAGAACTCTAGCTTCCAGTTGAATCCACTATTGGAATAAACCGCAAGTTTTCATACGAAGTCCTTGCAACTTCTACAAACGCGAGCATTGATTCTAAGTACTCGATCAACTTCAATTGTGAAGAGTCTTTCTTCAATCAAGCCTCTGATTATAATCGCTCTGAAGCTTCTAGACCGTACCGTACTAGCAAATCGACTAGAGGATCGTAATTGGCCTGAGATTTGAAAAATAAAGCCTAGAACTCTTTGGAATAGAATAGTAGGCTTTAGAGAGAAGAGATGAAATTGAATTGGTGTATTAAAATGATCAAAATCCTGCTCTATTTATAGTTTTTTCCGAAAGCGGAACTCTGGCAAAATTTGAGCAGAATTCGGATAGAACTCTGTAAAAAAATCTCGTAAAAATCCGTGACTGTAGGAAGACCAAGTTTTAAAATATTCAAAACACAACGGCCACTAACCGAACTTTGGCCGAACTTTGGCCGAGTTCTGTCAGGGTTTAGTAAGGGTTTTTGCAAATTGATTTTAGGTCTTTTTGAAATTCTTTTAAGCAGTTAGGAGCTTTTTATAATAGGGCTATTTTCAAAATATAGGATATTTTTGAAAATATTTTAGGGTAGCCTATTTGCCAGTACGACTCGGTGTACAATGTATTCCTAGACTCAATACAAAATGAAAATTATATTGCATAAAATACAGACTCGAGTAGCAAACACAGCTTCAGTCTTGAACAGATCGGATAGCTATTCTCTGGCAGTGTCCAAGAGTCCAAAACTTCTTTAAGTAGTCCTTATACCGAGATAAAGTTTGATCAATTATTAAAATCAGGTTTGACCATAACCAATGGGCCAACAAGTAGGAGTTGGAGACAACATGGAAAGAGGCGACCAAGGGCTCTATCTCGTCTTCAATTGGTAACCTCTTTCCGAGACAACGTCAGATGGGTGCAGCGAGTTACAGTCACTGAAACACAGACTGCCTGGGTGATGGTGCTTTTGTTTTACAACAGTAGCAGTTAATGTTTTACAATAGCAACAGTTGATGGTGACCATGGCACAAGTGTGCCCCGGGAGGGGTGCATCGTGCGTAGTGGTCGTCTCTCCAGGTCTATGCTTGTGAGTGATCATATTATGCAGATCGTGAGGGAAGAGTTTCATATTTACACCCTCTTTAGGCGTATGGCGAGGCTAAGTGCCGGGATGATTATATGATTGCTACACCCCCTGATCTAGTTCTAGCACATGAGACGCACCTAGATCGTTGGTGGAGAGCAACATGTATTGTGGCTTGAACTCACTTCATACGTATAGCCCACGTGGGCGTATGGGTTCAAAGTTACAAGATTTGCCCCACCCAACTTGGTTCCATATGCAGAAGATGCGCCCAAACAGGAAGAAGACTTAGAGAGTCGACTCGTGGCTGGTGCCGAGGTACCGGAGTCAACCTTGTACAGCTTACCGTCGGTTGTGTGCATGACTTTCAGCGTGCATTCCTGGTTTACTATCGACATAGCATGTTTCGGGCGCATGGGCCGTGCTGCCTTGGACTTCTTCGTACTAGCCCACGAAGGTGTATAGTACTTAGAATCTAATACATCCTCGCCATGATAGCGAGTGATTCTGTCAAAGACTAAAATCCTCTCCTGTACACCAGATTTCATGCACGGGAGGCTGGATGCGCCCTTGTTTCGTCGGTACATCTTCTTCGACTAGAAAGAAGAAGGTTACGAGTTGCAGTCAACACTGTATTTCCCTACCAGATATGCTGTACCAGTGGGTGCAACTTGTTTGCTGAGAACGTCAGTAGGAAGGGTAGGCTACAGTGGCACATCCCCTTAGTGGTGGTGCTTGGCGCATCACCTTTGTGCGCCCAAACTTCACGATTCTTCTTTGGCTTTGGCTGCCACTTCAAAGGACTCGCACTGCCTTCAGAGATGAACTCCTCATACGCCTGTTGATTGAGGCGCACCACGAGTGTCTTATGGGATGAGCCGAGCTTGCCGTCATCAGAATGCACACAACATTTTCATTGGAGGAGAAAGTTGTTCCCAGCAGAGTCGTCAGCTTGTTTGCCATTAAAACGAGAACAACAGGCTTGTATTAAACTTTGTGTTTAATTATAAACAGAACAAAGTACAATATAGGACTTCGACGTAGTCCTACGAATATACTTTTGTTTTTGTCTGGAAACTGTGTCAATGGAGCGAGTAGTAATACGTTGATTCTATTGACGATCTGACGACGATCTCGAAATCTCTGAAGGTCTGGGTTTCTCTGGATGCCGGAGCGTTTGACGAATGCTCGATAAGTAGAAGCTCTGGGCCTTTTTACTTGTAGGATTGGACCTTTTTGTCTCCGTCTTGGATGAAGGAATGATCCTTCTCTTTATAGGCATCAGAATCATCTGCTTATGCGCACATATACGATATGCGCCTACAGAGCTTGCACGTAGGGATGCCACATGGCTGATGTTGTAGGGCGCATGGATGATGTGCCTTGAAGTTGGTGCTGAATCTGTTTTAGCTGCACTGTTGGCCTGTGGTGGAGCTGACACGTGGCAGTTGTTGTGATTCTGTTGTTACTGAAATCTTGGATGGTTAGCACCCATTCGTAGACAAAACTGAGTCAATGACACATGACGCATGTCCATGGCTCAAAGATCTCAGATTTGGTGGAAGAGTAATCTGCGAGGATGCACCTAAGATTTAGCACATGTAGAGTACTTAGCTTCTGTCTTTTGGGATCAAAAACTAGTCTGAACGTATGACTTTTAAGGCGTATATAGAGTTTTCGGCGCATAGCTGTGGAAGCGCATACAGAGAGTCTTCTGTCTTTTAGGATCAAGAGTAAGTCGGGACGCATGGCTTTTGAGGCGTATGCAGATTTCTGGGCACATAGCTGTAGAAGCGCATGCGAGAGGTCGGTCGACCATGTGGCGGGAACAGCTGTAACCAACAAAATGTAATGATAAATATAACATTGGTGGCTCTTCGTTTTTCGTAAAAAGCTATCAACTGTTCATTCTTCGGGAAGCATGTTGCCAACTCTGTCACGTAGTATTAAATGCTTGATATGACGAGCTTTATGTGGGCGCATCGATCTATACTCCACTGGGCGCATGGTTCTGTGCTCCACTGGGCACATACGTTTGAAATGTATGGTTGTGATGGGCGCATTTGTTGTGTGGCGCATCCTCATTGGTCCGTCTGTTGAGTTCTTCGAGGCATTGATGGCTCTTTGACTTGGCTAAATTTGAAAGGACAGATTCATTGGCATTAATGCAAATTTATTGCACTGAATTCAGAGGGACTTCCACTTGGCGCATGGGTACGAGTTGCCCTGGTCTATAAATAGTTTCATGAAGAGAAGTTTGCTTCTCATTTCACTTTTCTTCTTAAATGGAGATAAACTCGACCGGTCCTCCTCCTTGGCGAGACGCTGCACTGTGGGTTGTAGATCTCTTCGTTCAAAGAAGCTTTGATGATGAACTCCTTCAGAAGACTGATATGCACCGGAACACAACAACTTATGTTTGAACCCCTTGTCGACAGTGTTCTTCTACAATATGGCATTGGGTGCCTGTTGCATCCAAAGATCGGGGTCTTTATGCCCCGATTTTCGTTATGCTGGAAGAGCCATCAGTTTCGGGTTGATTGCTAACCCGCATTCTGTTCAATAAATGCTTCATTAGTCGAAGCACTCGTATAAGTGATTCGCTATTTGACAAGGAAGAGTGATGCGCCTACACTGAGATGCTGAAGTGATGTGCCTAGCTGAGACACCTGAGTGATGCGCTTGGCTATAGCTTTCAAGCTTTTGTAGTTGTCTTTTTATTATAACAAAGAGTTTTAGGTCATGTAATAGACTTTCTATGAATAAAAATCTCCTCTTCATGCTCCTACTTCTCTTTGCTGTCTTGTTGTGCTAAGTGTTCTATAAGATGCGCCTGAAATTCCATGCTTCTACAAAAAACGAATAGGAAGTCTTTTTAAAATCATTCCCTAACTTTTGAGTAAAGCCTCTAGCAACAAGATGTGCTTTATCCATTTGCAACCTGCAACCCCACTGTTCCTAAATAAAAGTTGACCTAAAATTTTCCTAAAATTTTATTATTTTTTGATTTATTTTTGGAATATTTTTTCTAATTTATTAAATAATTTTAATTAACTTTAATTATTTATTCTAATTGAGTTTATCTTAATGGACTTTATTTAATAGCAAATTATACTTGATTATTTAGATTTATTGGACTATGATTTTTATTAATTAGCTATGATTTTCATGTAATATATGGAATTTATTTTGACTATTAATTATGTTTGTATTTAAAATATTTATTACTTAACTATTTGTGATTTGCTACTTTGGAATGGCAAATTTATAATTACTCCTAAGTGGCTTGGGTATTTTAGGAAATCTATTATGGAATGCCTAGTCACATGACTTGATGGGAACATTCTGGAATCACTAGGCTAATTATAATTAGTCTGAAATATTCCAGAAATATTTTCTCAACCCATGTGCCTAGAGATTCTAGGTCTTTCGTAATCACCCTATAAATAGGGTCATTAATTGCTGATTTGATCATTTCTAACTAATCCTAGTGGCCTAATGATCGTATCTTTGTGTCCATGTCCATTCCATTAAATTCTATATTTTATATTTAGTTTTTCTGTGTCTGACACAAACATTTCTCGTGTCCACCTCCACCAAAGTCGTGTCTTGTGTCCCCGACACAGGATTACATCCAGATCCAAACGCTAGTTCCTATGTCCTGCTGTGTCCCCGACACAGGACATGCTTCCATACCCCAGTTTATATTCCTGTGTCCTGTTGTGTCCCTAGACGCAAGACACATTCCCTAATTCTACACCAAACCCTAACCCTAGATTCCTTGTTGTCGCCATGACCACTCCTGTCGCCATTGTCGCTCCACCGCGAGCCACCACTGTTAAATGGCACTGTCCCCTAAGTCTCGTGTCCGGCAAGACCCTGCCGACCTCATCCTCGCAGAGTCTTTGCCGCTGCTACCATTCTTGTGACCAGTGCCACCGCATGGTCGAGTTACTCGACCATATCTGCTGAAGACCGTCGCCTGGTCAGAGCTCCTCCACCGTGATCGTCGTGTGGACGTTGTCACGATCGGGTCGAGCTCAGATTCGTACATCTGCCTCCATCATCGAGGCCAGATTTTCCATCGCATCGAAGTCGTTGTCACGGAGTTCGCCACCACCAGATCTGGACCACCGTGTCCAGATCTTCTCGCCTCGAAAACCGCCGCTCGACGTGAGTCACCGACCGGATATCGCCGTCGCTACCTATCGCCAGAAGGCCTCGACCCGTAGTCGTTGATCTCCCCACCACCATATCCGCCGCCAAGAACTTTCCTACAATTGCCTCTCCACCAACACCGCCGGGGAACCTAGGGTGAGCTTCCTCCCTCTTCTCCAGCTCCTTCTTGTTCTTCATATTCTTCTTTTTCTTCTTCCTACTTCTTCTTTTTCTTCCTTCCCTAATTTTAGGGTTTGTAGTCGGCTTGTGTATAGATGAGAGAGAGAGAGTTGTGGGTTATTAGGGTTTTGCACAGGCCAGGTTATTGGGCTAAGGACTACAGGCCAGAAAAGAAAAAAAAGAAGAAAAAGAAAAAGAAGAAAAAAAGAAAAAGAAAAATGAGATGAGCTAGAAGGCTGGGCCAGACCAGGCCCAGAAAAAAAAAAGAAAAGAAAAAGAGAAGAAAGGAATAAAAAATGGGCTTGGGCTGGTATGTGGGCTTTCAGGGTTGGACTGTGATCTGTTATCATTATTATTGTTGATATTGTTAGTATTATTGTTATCTTATTTATTATCATTGTTGTTGTTATTATTATTGCTAATATTATTATCCTTATTGCTATTATTATATCTTCTTGTTAATATACTTTGCTAAAAGTTATTATCTAAAATATTTTGCTTGCTAGTATCTATATAATATTTTGCTAAAATAGTTTACTAAATATTATTTTCCTGGATTGAAATATGTAACTAGTATTTATATTTAAAACTAATTTGCTATAAATATTATTTTGATTAAAACTATTTTGCTAGAATTATAGTTGTTACTCTAAAATATTATTATATATATATATATATATATATATATATATATATATATATATATGTATATATGTATATATATATATATATATATATATATATATATATATATATATATATATATATTGTTAGTAATATTATATAGTTAGATTATTATAGTTAGTTAGTGAGTTGCCATTGTTACATTCTAATCTATTCTTGCCCTATTATAGGTGGAGACATTAAGAATCATTTGATTTTCAAGGACAAGGCAAGTACTCTTAATCTCAACTTTACTTAGTGGCATTGCATGACATGATTTACACTAATCACTTGTTTACTTGTTTCTCGTGTTTTGTGTCGGAAGGGAGAACACTCATGTGGCATGTAGTATTACCTAGCCTTGGACAACTTTCGTTCCTGATAGCATATCATTTCTTGATATGCCAGATGTCCATTTTATGCGTGACTGATAGCATTGTCGACAGACATGCCTGATCCCGATTACGTGCTTGACTGATAGCATATCATTCTTGATATGCATGATACATGTTTATCCCTAAATGCTTATTGGTGTTCTATTGCACATGTTTCACGTAGCTAGTGCATGATTTTAGGTATTTTCAAGTTTACTTGCTATTTACTTGCCATTGTTGTTTTATATACTATTGCATCTTGGTTGTTGAGTAATGGTGAGTTACATGGTACTTTGCTCCTTTTATGACCAGTTCGTTGACATATTAGACCAGGATATGTGGACTACACTGGATTGGATAACGACTCCTGGAAGATTCTAGAAGATCAGACACAAATATGTTTTGATGTATTAGATGATTTGGACGAGATAGATGTACGAGTTGTATTATTGATTTGAGGATATGATTACCGGATTTGTCTTTGGAAGAACTAGAAAGTATATGCTATACCAAAACATTGATAGTGCACTCTGTGGTGACTTTGTGTTGTTATGATTTGCTTGAACGTTCTAGTAGCTGTGATGAGTGATCGATATATTTTATCGTTGATGATTCATAAGGTTTAGACGGCTGACTACCGCTATCCACGACAGTGTAGGCCGGGCATGATTCGTGTCGTACCCGATTATTTGGAAGCGGGTCGTGAAACATTTTTATGGTGACCCATTCAGATCCATCTAATGGTGCTTAAGACTAGAGTACCATTGGGAGCCTGCAAAATAGAAAACTCATCACAGCATGGGTCGATTGTAGAATTGTATATTGTACTATCTATATTATTTTTTAAATTTTCCTCTTAGTATCCCGTGGAAGGTTGTGGTTATAATCCTATGGTTTTCAAGGAATTATCATCTTCCATTCTAGAAACTATTAGGATCTGTGCTCTTTTGTTATTTGGAGATTAAGATTACTTCTTTCAAACTCCTCCTTTAGCAAGCCTATTTATAGACCATTTTAAATTTCTCTATTGGTTTTGGTCAAAACTCATATTTGATTTTCTATTAACCATTCCAGGCCAAAGTGTTTCATTTAGAACCATAGAGCTCATAGACTAGCTATTTGGCCCAACTTATTAAATTCTCTAAATTTCTATTGGCCATAAGGAATTATTGCCTAAAATAAATCCAAGTATAAGTTAATATTCCCTAAGTATTTCCATGAGCAAAGAATATATTTCATTCCGCTAAACTAGAAACATCATCCTTCCTATTTACCCTTGAACGCAACTCAATTAGCCATAGCCAGATTCTGATCAATTCCGTGTCTATAAGTTTCTGACCTTGATCCTTGAATCATCGTTATGGTTCTTTTTTCTATTGATAGTCGATCACTTGATTCTCAAGAACAGATACTTACTACATCAATCCCTTCCTATTGTGGTTAAATCTCCTTAGAATATAGGAAACTTTCTTTAATTTGAATTATCAAGGTGCTCCTTTGAAATTCCATAGATAACAATTGAGAGTATTCGGTGACCTACTATGGCGTGGCAGACGCGCACTGCAGCCATTTATCTAAATCATAGAAACTATAGGTTCACTGCAGCCAGTAGTACACTGGCGAGGCATAGACTTTAAATTGAAGTGATTTCAAGTATGTATAGGTTTTCAGATACTATTGAGACTATGTCCTAGATACATCATGTTTCGACCACTTGAGTTGTTCTGTCAATATCATCTGAAAATGAATAAAGTTGAGAGATTATTCGATACATATCATTCTTTGAGTCAAGAGTTAACTGCAGCCAGATATATATTGGCGGGACATGAATTATAGGTAAAGTGATTTCGGATATGCATGGTTGCCGGATACTATTGAGACTATATCCCTGTCCTAGATGTACATTGTTTGACCTCTTATTACCATTGAGAAACTATACCAAATTTTTTTTGATCTGTTTGATTTTGTCCTAACCTGAATAATTTATTCCTAGCAACTCTCAGAGATCACTTCTAATACCATAGCCAACAAGAATAAGAATTCCTATAGAATTTATACTTGAGTTTTTCGAGAGTTCATTAGGACCATTTCAAATACCTTTTGGCCCAATCCCTTTTGTGGTAGGGTTTAAGTAATGAATGAGGGTCACTAATTAATGCACAAAATAAAAGGTTAAGGGTTAAGTAAATCAAAATGAGAATAAGTAGAGATTCATGAGACGTGGTTCCTAGAGAAAAGACAGTCTCCTAGGTGGGGTTTCGACTAAGAGAACAATTCTAGTCATCCCCAAGTTCCAAACGATCATGATAATAGATCTAGGATTTGAGGAAAAGAATGAAAAACTCAAGACGAAGATGTAGTTACATGGCTTGGTTGATGGCTTGCTACACTTGTGTATATACAACTATCTTGGCTATAGGTGGTAGGACAACTAAGGGGATATTCTGTGTCTATCTATCAAGTACGAGTGTTTATTTTTCGGAATAAGTGGAGATGAAAACAATAAATATTTCAAGTGAGAAGTAGTTGAATACAAATACGGGGATAAAAAGGCGATTGAATAGTTCAAAAAAGTGAGTTGTCAAGGTAGTTGTGGATGAGATCCTAGAGGGCAAGTATATTTGTTAACTATATCCCAATCCACGCAGAATAATCATAAGAAGAGCAAACCAAATGCACTAGGATGATCAGACCATAATGCACCAGTTCTGATTAAGCAATATATTAGTGGGTGCACCCAATAAAATATGTCCTGAACAGGCTCGATAAAAGAAATAAGCTTGCAAAATTAGGCTATAATAGCAGTATTAGTCAAGATAGTCAAAAATATAAGTATGTAAGAAATAGTTTCGAGTTCCTCAAAATCGAAAACTCGTCTGGTGTTTGTGCCTCTATAGTTGTCCTACTGTCTTCTTGTCTAAGGCTTTGACCGAACAAATGGGTTAAAGACCTCCAAATAACCTATTAGTGTCATTCAATAATAGGTTATAAGGATAATGGAATGCTAGGTTGTGAGGTATACTACCCAACTTACAAGAGCTCAACTAATAATGTAATTGAATCAATAGAGCCTACAAGTCTTCTTCTAACCTCTATTGAGAAATAAGATTCACGGTAGAAAAAAGAATCAAGCAAGATGCAGCTCAAAGAAGTCAAACGAGAGTTCAAAAATGGAATCAAGGAAGCAGATCAAGTATTTAGGCGAGATCCTAGATTCTAATCCTATATGCATGATTGTTTGGTACAGTCATGTAACCAAAAATTTATTCGTTGACCTGCATGGGCCACCAAAAAAATATTTTACGTCCAAGTCACCAAATTCATAAGGACTAGAACACGTGGTATGCTAGCAGACACATTCCATAGGTATACCCAATTTAATGGACCAATGGAAAGTATCTTAAGCTATAAAATAATCACATGGCAGGCACATAAGCTATACTCATCCACATAAACAAATAACCACAAATCGTAACAAGACATATCATGCTGAATAAAGGAATCGAAATAATGTCAAATAGAAATAAAATAGTCACATAGGGGAAAATCTATTGATACAAGTCTCAACAAATAAATGAAGATATAAATCCCATATAAAAATGTAAAAGAATTCACTACAAGTCCATATCTCTAACAAAAATAAATATAGCAATAAATGAAGGACTACTCCGGATCAACCTTGTCTTCCACAGTCGGTATAAAAGAAGAATAGACTCCCGGCCAGTACTCCTCGGGTAAGAACTCGTCAGCTGCATCTGGAGAATAACCAGGTCCTCAGGGGACAAAGCAAGACACATAATATACAAGCTAAAGTGCAGTAAATAAAATATATTGGGTAACTAAACCAAACTGACATGACGCTTTGAGGACAACGTTCGCAAGTGCAGACATCTCTAAAGTAAATGCAACAGGACATGAGCATACTTATTTCCATAGCTCTGGTACTGGAGTCTCAATGTTAAATAAGAGAGTATACATATAGCCATAGCTCTGGTACTGGAGTCTCAACGGTAACTAAGAGAGGCTGTAACTCAGGAAACATGGCTCCTCTCCGAATAAATGTATATACATATATGTAAAGTGTAAGTGCAGAGCATGGCCCGTGCAAGTAGTAATTGTTTTCAACTCTCAAGAAACAATAAGTTGTATCTAAAACTTACCGTTATGACCTCTATCTAGACGGCAAATCCTATGACACATCAAAAAAAATGACAACAACCAATCATATCCTGCAAGTATCAGAAAATTCGGTATCTAAGGTAATAAAGCTCAGGTATCAGGATAACATATGTGTTAATCACGTGTCGTATCCTATAGGTCTCAATGAAAATAAAATTCATAGATCTCAGGAAGACGCTATATATCAATACTAGACAACTTAACAGTTGAATCTACCCGAATATAATTTGGAAGCTCGTATTGATATAACCACTAAGGTCCAAGAAAGTAATAAAAGTAACAAAAAATAAAGAACAAAGATAGAGCATGAACTGAAGAATAGCAAGGTGCACTTTCCTGATTCCGCGGTGTAAAGTTTAAAGGTAGCTCTCGTGTCCACGCCTCCGGAATCCAATGCTCCTAAATAATTAATTAACTAGATTAAGTATTTAATCATGAAACTTGTAATAAAACTTAATTAGCTAATTTAATATTTTAAATCATAATAACTATATCCAATTATCTCATGGAACCACTTAGATTCGTACACCATAACACATACGTTCCATGAGACACCGAGACCTAGTTTTATGGTTTCCGACTTCCAAAATTGTAGGTTATGCCCATACTTCGAGGGTATGCCTAAAAATTATTTAAAATCATAAAAATAATAAATTATTTTATACAAAAAAAGCTCTGAATGTCAAATTTGGAATTATAAGAAGAATTTATGACTATTTGACTTCCATGTCAGCTAGTCTATCCGGAACATGTCCGGAACATCGCCAGCTACCCAATATGGCTTAAATATTTTAAATATTATATTAAAATATAATTAATATAGATTATTTTTCAGAAAATAAACTCATTAATGATCATCCACATAGATCTTAATTTATGTCCTTTCTAGGTCAGTAGTTTACCCGAAAAACTAGTATTTCGACCCTATTTTTTTCCGAATAGATATAAGATGATAAAATCACGAAAAATTTCTTAAAAATTATATTTAATAGTAATAAACCTACATTAAATTCAGTTTTGAAAAATACCAACGATAAAATAGAGTTCCTTTATAATGGTGCTAAAAATTAATGTTAACGTAACTCGATTTCTCAACAATTCTAGATGCAACTTCTAGGGACAAAAATATACGATAAAAGGAATCAAAATCTAATTTCTAAGACATTAATTTAAAATTTTCTACATAATTTTATCATAGAGTTTGAGATGAAAAAATATATAATCTTACCGAAATCCTTTGCTAGAAGGCTTGTGGGTGCTCCTCGTTGCCAAAGATTCCAAATTTCTTGTCTTGCTTGCTTGATAACCCCTTCTTGATGGGTTGAAGAAGATTGCAATGGTAGTTTGATGGATTTGATAGTGAAGGTGGAGTCTTTTTGAAGGTTTAGTGGTGTTTGGGTGAAGAGATGGTGTAAAGGAGAGACTTTGAGTGGGAAGAGATGATTGGTAGGTGTTGTGGAGAGAGAGGATGATGAAGGAGAGGGAAGAGGTTTCTATTTTCGAAATTAATGGGAAAGGAGCTGCTCTTGGGAGGTAAATGAGAGTTTTTGGTGTTAGGGTTTTGATGAAGATTGATATAAATATGTGTGGGCCTATGGGTTGGCATTTACATATGTAGGAGGGTGTTTCCATGCATGGCATGGCTGGCCAATATAGGGGCTGATTTTTTGACAAAAAATACATGGGGCTACTCTTGGTCGGCCTTGGTTAGGTGGTTAGGTTAGTTAGTGGATGGGTTGGTAGTTAGTTAGTTAGGCTAAGGACTTAAATAGACATATCCTTATATAGAACCTTCTATCCTTTGAGCCAAAATAATTTCAAATATATATATATATATATATATATATATATATATATATATATATATATATATATATATATATATATATATATATTAATGTATTTTAATGCCCAAAATGCCTACATAGGTTTGGATTTGGTTTGGAAGAAGTTTGGGAATGCTTGGTGCAACCGGGTCTTCTAAAAAGTCATAAAGGCATAACTAATTAATTAATCAAAATATGAATTGGGCCACAATTTGAATTGTTAATATGCAAGAGACTAAAATATACTATGACATCCCTAACATGGCTAGTATGCTAGTCAAAGCACTCGACTACACTAGGCATGCCATGCTTTCTAGTCAACTTGCACATTCTAACGCAATCAAGGCTATAGCCCTTTTTATATAATAAAAATAGAATTAAAAATAATTAAAGATCCAATAAAGTATATTTAACCAAATTAAATATTCTTTTAATTTTAAGGGTTTTACACCTTAGGTTCCTTGATGTTGAGAGTTTTGCTAGCAAGCTTAGAAGGTCTATCTGTAGGGCGTTCATGAGAAGATTTTCTTCCTACATATTTTGTTTTATATTAACTTTACTCATTGTAGTGATTTGATATTCTATCGTCAATGGATCATCGTTTAGTCCTCCATAGAAACCTATTATCAGATTTTATTTCTATCTTTATCCTGGCTATATTATTTATTATCGTGCCTAAATTTTGAATTTTGGTCATACCTAGACAAACGACTCTTAAGTTGTGCTTATACGATTTTCGATCATGACTAGATTTTCATTCTATCCTTGATCGAGCCTGGGAGATTTCGATTTTGACTTGGTCGTGACTAGACCTTTGATCATGCCTAATTTTTTTTGATCATGACATGATTATGTCTATACTTTATCGCGCATATACGATTTGGACTTTATTCCTAAATTATTTGATTATTGATCAAATCGTGCCTAAACGGTTTAATTTTTTATCATTCTTCAATTCTATTCTAGAATTTTATTTTATTTTGCTCGTGCCTAAATTTGATTCCTAATGATGCCAATTTATGCTATTTCTAAATTTCGTTCGATCGCATCATTTCTGTAATTGATTTTGCTTTGGCTATTTTGGTCGTAACTATATCTATCGTGTCTAACTAATTTTGATCATTTTTATCATACCTACATTTTGACCCCACCTAGAGCTTTAACCATGCCTGGACTTTGATCATTATTCTATAATTGATCATGTCTAAGTACTTGATCATGACTCGATGGTTCATGATCGTGTTTAAATTTTGATTTGCTTCTTGATCGTGCCAATTTCACCATCTTCAAATTTATGAATTTCGATTGTGCCTTTAATTTTGATTATTTTGATTTTATTTCACACCTATTTGGTTTTAATTATTTTCAAAATTTACGTATTTGGATTCATAATCGTGCTTATCGTACGATTTGAAATTTCGAGGACAAAAATTTTCTAAGGTGGGTAGATTTGTAACCCTACTGTTCCTAAATGAAAGTTGATCTAAAATTTTCCTAATATTTTATTATTTTATATTTATTTTTAGAATATTTTATTCTAATTTATTAGATAATTTTTATTAACATTAGTTATTTATTCTAATTGAGTTTATCCTAATGGACTTTATTTGATAGCTAATTATACTCGATTATTTAGATTTATTGGACTATGATTTTCCATTATTTAGCTATGATTTTTATGTAATATATAGAATCTATTTTGATTGTTAATTATGATTGTATTTAAAATATTTATTAATTATCTATTTGTGATTTGCTACTTTGGAATGGCAAATTTGTAATTACTCCTAAGTGGCTTGGCTATTTTAAAATATCCATTGTGGAATGCCTAGTCACATGACTTGGTGGGAACATTCTGGAATGATTAGGCTAATCAGGATTAATTAGAATTAATTATAATTAGTCTGGAATATTCTAGGAATATTTCCTCAATCCATGTGTAGCACCCAGTTTCTAAAATTAGGGTAATTTTAAAATTTTATAATTTTAATCTTTTAATAATGATATTTAAATTATGATATGATTTTTGGTAAATTTTAATCATTTAAAAACTATTTTTAATGATGATTTATGATTTTGTTGCTTTGCTAGTGAAACCTTAGGGACTGCTTGACCTAGAGCCTAACCATGTGATTAGGATATTAATTATCATTTTTGGCCTCGGGGTATTTTGGTTATTTTGGTTTCTTGGAATTATTTGTTGATTATTTGATTGATGGTTGTTATTTTTGACTTTTGCCAGTTGTGACTTTAGAGACTAGCCTATAGTTTGACTTTGACTTTGTTGACTTAGTTAGCATGGTGTGGGACCCTAATCTAACTTAAGTTAGTCTTCGTTGACTTGAGTGTGACTAGGGTTCATGAGAGGATTGAGAGAGTTTAGTGCATTGAATTTTTGGTTAAGGAGTTGAACTAGCTAGTTAACAATCTTGTCCCAAAGCCCACCATGAGAGACCCTAACCCTAGCTCTTAATTTGGACAGCCACAACAGCCCACTAATGACCTAATTTCAGCCTATATAATTCCTCTTCATAACCACTTGCCTCTTTTAGAACACCCCCTTGTAGGAAACCCTAATTTCTTTTCCAAATTATCAAATCTCCCCATTCTTCCACCAAATTGATCCCAATCTTTTATACTTGATTCCAAATCTGGAGTGGAAGAAGGAGGATAGCTTGAAAGGAGGGGAGCTCATTGGAACATTGCTTGAGGAAGAAGACTTCACTATTTGGGGCTTTTTCTTGGAGATTTGCTCTATAAAGGTAATCCCTTCAAATAACCTTAAAATCTTGATTTCTTTCCATAGATGCATCCATCTAGGTGTCCCCTAGCTGTAGGTGAAGTTTGGTAGGAATTAGATTTAGTTTGGTGTCTATATCGGACACGTATCCGTGTGTGTACATAAGTATTCGATAAAATATTTGAATGAAATTTATTTTGTTATTTTCGAATTCTGTTCGAAGTAATTTATAGCCCTACAAGTGTGCTTTAAATCCCCCTAGGACTGAGCACGTTTTCGTGTCCCGTTCGTGTCCAAAATTGGACACGAACCTGTGCACGAGGACTGTCACAGTGCCCTGCTACCTGACCCTGTTTGCGGGCACGCCATACCACGTGGACATGTGCCACTTGGCACAGAGGTAGGGGCAACCTCTGTCAGCACACCCCTCTAGTTTGATACGATCTTGTGTCGTGTCGAGGGAGCACGGACACGTGTACTAGTTTTCTACTAGACATGTGCATTCGGATTTTTCCCTCTGATACTCTCTTCGTGTCCTATCCTGACATGACAAGGACACAAAATTAGGGTACCTAACACGAAGACTTATACTAGACCTAACCCTAGAAACAAGCACGAGGCTTTTCGTATCGTGTGTCGTGTCCATTTATGATCAACACATGCGCACCACACTGCCTGTGCCGTGTTCACTAACATATTTTTATTTGTGTTTGGACACATTCGTGTCTAGTTTCCTGGACACGAACATTTCTCCCAGACACGTATGCATACACTCGACACTTGTGTGCACTTTAATTTGATGTTATTTGTAAATTTCATATTGATTGGGGATTTTTCCTAAACTCTGATACTGGGTTCGGATACACTGTTTAATTGGTTTTGACACTTCGTGTCCACTCTCTGGACATGTGGACACATTTCTAGGGTTTACACAAGCATGTTTAGCCACTATACACTAGTTTCCTATGTTTATTTCGAGTTTGTTTGGTTATTTGGGGTTTTCGGGATTGGACTAAAACCTGAGAATCGAGTTTTTTGAAAACTTAGTTATATCCAACCTGTAAACTGATTGTATATATACATACATGTTTATATATGCAATTTGAAAACCTGAGATTGTACTGATAACTGAGAAGGGGCTTTGGTTTTGAATATTTAAAACTGATTTTGGTTCATTGAGTTTGGGTTGACATAAAAACCGAATTGGACTTTTGTATGTAATGAATAATCTGAGAATGATAATTGAATCCATATATGAATGTATGCATTACCTGAGAATTCAAACTGATCACTGAGAAGGGATCTTGGCTCTTGAATGTTTAAAATTGATTTTTGGGTAGTTGATATATTTGTTGAGTTTGATTTTGAGTTATAGCAGAGATACATAAATTCACTGAGATTGCATAATATTAAGTGTTGATATGTATATACATCTATGTAATGCTATACATGAATAGGCATGTAATTCATTCATAGGATTTGATTGGATGTGTATCTCAGTTTAGTTTAGGTTCTTTGATTTTAGTTTTAGGTTTTATGTTTCAGATTTTTGGATATTAATATCACTGTCACACCCTCTCACTCTTCACTCTCACTGTCACACCCTCACATACATCCTCACACACACACATTGGACTGAAATACACCCACACACTCTCCTACCTTACTGTCACATGCATCCACACACACAGACACACGCACACACACACACACCTACATCACAGTCACACATATTACCCCTGTACACATATACACTATATTTACCATGCTCACACATACTATTCTCCCCCTCTCCTATGCTAACACACACACACATGTTAACCCCTCACATTTTTTCCCTCTCTATATCTATATATACATATATGTTTACATATATATACAATAATTGAATGTACAATAATTGAATGTATGAATGATTAAATGAATGCATGAATGAAAATATACATGTATACAAGTAAGTATGCAATGTAAGGAGGTAATGTATGAACTTAAACAAGAATGTTTATATGCCTATAGGTATGCCTATATATATAGTGTAAAAAAATATATAGTGTATGAAGATAAATGTGTATATGTATGTGTTGACCTTGTGATTGTGTACTAGGCTAGACTTGGTTAGGCTTAGTGAGACATAATTGGGCTAGGACTTGACCTAGTTGATCTAGTTTGACTAGTGTAGTTGACTAGAGTTGATCAATGGTTGACTTTAGTCTAGAATGACTTGTTAGACTAGGTTTAGACCTATAATAGCTTGGTTGACGTAGTTTGACTTTGTAAGTTGACCAGAGTTGACCAAGAGTTGACTTTGGCCTAGATGACCTAGAAATCATATAGAATGCATTATAATCTTCAATATTACTATTCTGGACATGTTGTGACCTGTGTTGCTCTAAATAGGACTCATCTACTCTGTCTGGACATCTATACTTACCCGATACTCAGGATATCAGGCGAGTACATTCTCTGACCATTTCATACTTGGTAGGATTTATATTCTTGCTCTAGATTACTTTACTTGATGATGTCAAGTAGTTAACATGGATTAGTACTATATGGATCTTTACATTGAGATGTTATCCCCCTCGGGAGCATCAGATACATCATGTCATGTGTGTTTCACTTTCATCATGTACTCTTGTGATTTCATTATTCATGTACATTCTTGTTATTCATGTACTCTCATGCTCACAGAGCCCTCATGTATACCTTCATGTGCACCCATTTATGGGCCTCCATGTGAGATATTGTACAATAACATAACTTGTCTGGATTCTTGTGTATTGATTGGGGTATGGGGGAGTAGAAGCAGTCATGTGAACAATCCCAATGGTCATTGAATAAACTTTTATTGTAATCATCTGCAAATTCAAGCCGTTCACATGTCTATCTTGTACTCTATATCACTAGTCACTGATAGTTCTCTACTTATAGTAGCTATTTACATTACAGTTCTCTTTCTTTTACTACATGTACTTTCTTTCGACGTTTTATGTATTTTACTCTATTGTATGCTTTATATTCCTGTCTTGATATGAACTGTTGAGATTATGTGCTCGTTCCTGTCCTGACTGGACCTATTAAAAATATTATAGAGGATGACAAGGACCTTTACCCTACCTATTATGGAGCTGCCATAGATGACACCTGCGGCTTGGACCTTCAGCAGGATCCATCAGCAGTAGAGGATGTCACCTCTATAGTTTAGGCTAGTTAGTTTAGACTTCTATCTTATTTTGATGTCTTGTCTCATTTGGATACATTTATGTTATATTTGGGGTCTTGTTGTTATTCTTGATTTTATGGAGATGTTATCTTAGATACTTAGACTTCTTCTCCTGTTGTATTTCATTTGGTGACTTTCATATCTATCTATCTTATCGTATTTTCTACTTTAGCTATGATTGAGTTGTACATTTCTATATTGTCCTCCACTCGGAGCGTATATATTATACAGGTACCTTATAATTGTTAGGTATATGTGCCTAGGACAGTGTTCTACCGTCGACACTGCGGTGTAGGCTGGACGTACCTACTTCTTATGCCCGTACACCGGGTGCGGGTCGTGACACGTTTTTAGTGGTGGCCCATACAGGTCGAGAGTTATGTAGTGGTATTCGAACTAGAGTATCACTACAGCCTGCAGTAGGATATAGGATATAGTTTTGAAGGAACACAATCACATCTAGGAAAAACTCTTATCTGATTCCATCATCAAAATTCTTGCTGCTTTATTGTCTTTCTTTGAAATAAACTGTCCTCCTTTGACGTTATCGATTCATTCTCAGTAACTGCCTTCTTGTTTGATCTGTCTCTAGGATGGTGCAGACACGATCCTATCGCTCCGGCCAGAGGGACACTACTGAGAGGTCTGCCACCTCTCGTCCAGCTCAGCCCAGTCAGACAGCTCCCGTGGTACCTTCTTATGTCGGAGTTTCTGCCGTATTCGGGGGTGCACCTCCGCCTGTTTCGATATCTTCCCCTATCATTCCTGATTTCTTCTAGCAGCAGCAGCAGCCGCCTTCGGGATCGGTTGATGCGACGTAGTTTTTCGACTTCTTTCAGAGGATGGTAGAGGCCCAGCGACAACAGACTGTTCATTTTTAGCAGGGCATAGAGAATGCCCATTAGTTTGTCCTGCGACGGTGGAGAGAGTTATTGTGCAGCCCCAGGAAGGCCAGATTCAGCAGTATCAGCCAAAAACACCAGGGATTCAGGTATTCCAGAAGATGCGTCCGCGGCACTTCTGCGGCACAGATGGGATTCTGTATGCGGATGACTGGATATAGCACATCGAGGAGATCTTTCGACTGACGGAGATTCCAGTACGACTGCAGAGGGATATACTTGGGCAGCCTTCAAGAAGCTGTTTAAGGAGAAGTTTTTCCCTGACACAGCTCTTTGTGCCCTAGAGTCACAGTTTAAGAGCTTAGTTCAGGGCAGTCAGACTGTCGAGGAGTACGCAGGGGAGTTCTATCGTCTGGACAGATTTGTTGAGGGACTCAGTGAGACAGCGAAGGCT
>JANAVB010013278.1:60000-82936 GCA_029216955.1 Iris pallida
AATCGGATCATGCGCCACTGCTTCTCAAATTCCTTTCTACTGTGGCCATGGGTAAAAAACAGTTTAGATTCCTTGATTTCTGGATGAAATACGAAGAGTTTAGGCCGTTGATTCAACAAGCTTGGTCATCCGTTGATCATCATCTTGGGATAACTCGTGTAGCTCTTCGGCTTGATGCTTGCAAGTTCTTATCTACTTGGAGTCGTCACACATATGGTGATATATTCCAATAGGTCAAGTAAGCGGAGAATGATGTACTTACTGCAGAAATTTTGCATGAGCAGCACAATTCTGCTTTCAGTCGAGAGCAACTGGCCAAGGCTACTGCTAAACTGAAACAACGAGTTAGCATAGAAAAAGCTTACTGGAAGCAAAAATCCAGGATAAAATGGGATCTTGAAGGTAATAAAAACACAGCATATTTCCATGGTTGTGTGACGAATCGGAAGCGTTCTCTTCAGATTCATTCAATTACTACAGAGGAGGGGATCATTTTGAAAGAGAAACCACAGATCCATGCTTATGCTAAAGAGTACTATTCCAGGCTATATCAGAGGGGAGATATCCAGGAGGAGACTACATTACAAGGGAACATTCCTTCAGTAATTACAGATGAGGACAATGACATGTTGATTGCAGCTCCATCATCTGACGAGATCTTTGCAGCAATCAAATCACTCGATCAGCATAGCTCGCCAGGTCCGGATGGCTTTACTCCGCTTTTCTTCATTACATGCTGGGATATCATAGGGGAAGATATGACTGAGGTAGTTGGTCTCTTTGTCGATGGTTTTGCATTGCCACGATCAATCACTAATACCTCCTTGGTTTTGATCCCGAAGGTGAAACAGCCCAATTTTTTTGGTGATTTTAGACCTATAAGTTTGTGTTCTGTGATGAATAAGATCATCTCTAAAATGCTATCTCATAGATTATCCCCTCTTTTGCCTAGACTTATCTCTCCTGAACAAAGTAGTTTTGTTCATGGTAGAGAGATTGTTGATAATATTCTCCTGGCCCAGGAGATGATGGTAAAAATGAACAAGAAGCACAGAGGTGGCAATGTAGCTATCAAGCTTGACATGATGAAGGCTTACGACAGGGTAGACTGGAGATTTCTGCTGAAGGTTCTTCGTAAATTTGAATTTCACAACAAATGGGTGGACATGATGCTTAGGATTGTTAATAATATTTGGTTTTGGTATGCTCCATTGATCAATGGCGAGTCGACCGAGTATTTTCAGGCTTTTCGAGGTGTTCGACAGGGGGATCCCCAACCTCGGCTTTGTTTATCATCGCGGCAGAGGTTCTCTCGCGAAGCCTGAAGCAGCTTCCAGACACAGAAGGGTTTACACCATTCATCTCTCCTCGAGGCTGCCCACCAATCACTCATTTGGCGTATGCAGATGACATACTCCTATTTTCAGCAGGAGATCTTCGTTCTATTACTAAAGTTACTGATTTATTATCGCAATATGAGGATGCTTCGGGACAATTCATCAACAAGGCCAAGTCTTCTATATTCATGTCCAAGAACGTTTTCCAGGAACGTGGTTTAGAACTGGCTCATAGAACGGGTTTCACTATTGGCTCTCCGCCCTTCACATATCTTGGATGCCCATTAATGGCTGGACAACGTAATGGAGGTATGTATGAGGACCTACTTGCTAGGATTCGGAGTAAACTTGAAGGCTGGCATAACAAAATCCTATCCTCTGGAGGTAAGCTTGTCTTGATTAAATCCGTTCTAACGTCTATTCCGATGTACACGTTAGCGGCTTGTAATCCTTCTTTTGCAGTTCTACATCGAATGGAGAGCATATTCTCTAGCTTCTTCTGGGGAGCCCAAGAGGGTGTTGCCAAAAGAACTTGGCTTGGCTGGGATCGAATGGCAAGGACTAATCATGAAGGAGGACTGGGTATAAAGCGCATGGAGGAGATGATGCAAGCCTTTACGATAAAACTTTAGTGGAAATTTATGACTGAAGACAGCTTATGGACCCGGTTTTTCAATATCAAATATTGCTCCAATACTACTCCATTGGATGTTGCTATAACATCCAACGCTTCCCATGTTTGGAAGCGGTTGCTAACTGGAAGAGACATGGCACAACAGCACATTCTGTTCATTGACGATACATGGCGATGGGGAAGAACACAATCAGGCACATTCAAATTGTCATCTGCTTGGGATGTTGCTAGGATTCATCGGCCCATCCTTCCGGACTTCACATACATTTGGGGTAGTTGCATACCTATCAAATGGTCGATATTATTATGGAGGATACTGCACAACAAATTGCCAACAGATGATAATATAGCTCGACTTGGCTATAGCATGGCCTCGAAATGTCACTGCTGCTCCAGGAATGAGGCTGAAACTTTGGAACATCTGTTGCATCATGGCGACCTGGCTAAAGGAGTGTGGGGAGCTGTTCAAACAGTTTATAATGTTCGGTCTTGGGGTCGGACATTACTTGAACGACTTCGGGACTGGTGGAGGAAGAGAAACAAACACAAAAAAGGAATCGTCGCAGCGGCTGTTCTCTGGGCCATCTGGAAAGATAGAAACAAATGGAGATATGAAAATGATTCATATACAATCGACAAGTTGATCGCAGAAGTTCACTGGCAGGTTGGGAAAGCTACCATCAAATGTAGACACATCTAGTGTCCTTTTGTAATATTTTGACTCAAGATCAATAAATTTCTTAGTATTTGAAATATATATATATAAATATATATATATATATATATATATATATATATATATATATATATATATATATATATAGTAATAGAAATAGAAATAGAAAAGAAAAAAAATATAGTAATAGAAATAGAAAAGAAAAAGAAAGAAATAAAACCAAAATAAGCCAGGCCCAGCCAAACTAAAGCCAGGCCGAGCTCCCCATATCCCAGCCCAGGCTCGAGCTTCCCTGGCCCAGCAAGTAACAGACCCCCCCGTTCTGTTGGACAACAGAATAACTGTGTATAAAGCTCGAGAAAAAAGAAGCAATCGACAAACCCTAAAAACTCTGCAACACAGCGACCACTCGACCCCCGACCTCGAGGGCGACCCTAGGTGCGCCGTCGTGAGCCACCGTCGGCCGGCCAGGCGTGGTAACTTGCGCGCACGGGCATAAAAACAGAGCGGACAGCAAGGCAGCAGCAGCCTTTGCGAGGCTGACTTCGCGGGAAGGAAACGACCTCCACGCTCTATCAATCTTCGAATCAATCGCACAGGTAGAAACCTAACCTATACCCCTTTATTCTGATATGATAGTTTTGTTTTAAATTAAAATGGAATAGAGTTAAAAATTGATGCCAACTTGACGAAAATCTGTCTTGAATTAGACAGTAAATACTGTCCCAATCCTCGGTTTGGAAGGCCGATCTTGGTCAATCCAGCAAGAAAACTAGGAAACTAATTAAAGGCAGTCCTAGACAACCTATAGAGCTCGGCAACCCAATTTATAAAACTCGATTACATCGACTACACACCGAGAAATCGGATCCCAAACTTTGACAAAAACCTGTTTTCAAAACTTAGAAAACCCTCCGATACGACGTGCGTCCCGCCAATCCGGGCGACATGGTCGCGAACCGAAAGCATCGAAAGGTGAGTAATGGTTTCGTGGACGTGTGGGCTTTGACTAAATTTAAATTGGTCGTGTGTGCGCGACAAATTTGATGAGTATCCGTCGAAATTCACCGTATCGGCCACTGCACAAATTCCCTAACTACTTTGTGCACGCTCGTCAGATCGAGACAAAACTTGTGCCAACAGGATCGTATCATTTTTTTGGTCCTATATGCCAAGTTTGGTCCAATTCTGAGACAGTTGAATTGGACCACCGTTTTGTGGGCCCCACGGTCCGACTCAACGAGCGATTTTGTGCAAGGCCCGTCGAAATCCAACTTTGGACATACAGTTTGTTTCGTATCGGAAAATCAGACCTGTTGACATATAGTTTGACGACTTTAGAGACCATTGACTCTGGCACACATTTCGGTGCAAAGCGGGTCCAACGGTGGACATCATTTTTGTCTAAAATTACCGTTTTGCCCTTGTGTCCAGAATTGGACTTAAGGATAGGCAATCCTAGCTAATTTGACTATTCTGAGAATGTTGGTAATGTTTATTTCAGCTTTCGGAGACAGTTGTGAGATTTGGACTCTATGGCTTGCCAGTTGACGGTATATTATTGGATATTCGTGCAACCTCCAGGCAAGATATCTTGCCTCCCTCTACAGTTTATTTTTATGCTTATAGTTCATCTGTGTTAGTAGGTTATATTCAATTACCTTAGTTGCTATAGATTTATATGATACCATGTTTACTAGTTTATTGTCTTGCTTATATATTAGTATTTCCTGATTTGATAGCGTAGTTACACCAGGCTTGTCCACATTATGATTCATGCTAGAGTTACCCTTACCAGTGTCATGACTGAGTTGTACCGTGTCGTCACCTGTATCTTGACTAAGTCATGTCTGCAAGTATGTGTAATTGAACTGCTATTCCTGTATAGTTCCCACAACCTGCAAGGCCACATACGGGACGAGGGTTGTCCATTGCACCTGCGAGTCCACACATGGGGCGAGGGTGACTTGTCTTGAAACTGACCTACGAGTCCACGTCGGGGCGAGGGTTGGTATTCCATTGATCTCTTGTTTACTTGTTCTTCTAGCAGCTCATTTATGTATAGTTGATCCCGTATTCGTGTTCATAGTTACCTGTCAGTAACTACATGTCAGTCTCATGTTTAGTTCCTGTTTATACCCTATTTATATTATTGTATGATTAAACTGTTAGATAGGCATGTTTTTATGTATCTTACTATGTCCCCCGAGGACCTGATGATCTCTTCAGGTTTAGCGACTGCATGGAATTAGTTAGCAGAGCGGGATGGTAGATGATTACGATATATGATGTAGAAGCATGGAAAATATTGCTTTTAGTCCCACATCGGAAAGGAGAAGAAGAAATGGCTCACTCCATTCTATAAATAGAGCTCCCTTGCCTCCTTTGAAAAGGGCACCAACTTCTTTTCCCTTCTTCCAACTTGGACTCTTCCTACTATGCACCTTCGGGTGCTAAGTCGAAGAAGTCTAGGACAGTACGGGCTCATCGAGCTCAGTCAACTGTCCCAACCTCTGACCATCAGAGCGTCCCGCTAACTGTTAAGCGGGCCTCTGATGGAAAGTTGTACAGAACCGCCCGTTTCCTAGCCCCCGACGGCAAACGGACAAGGTGGTTCTCCAACTTGGACTCTTTCTACTACTGCACCTTCGGGTGCTAAGTCGAAGAAGTCTAGGGAAGTACGGGCTCGTCGAGCTCAGTCAGCTGTCCCAACCTCTGACCATCAGAGTGTTCTGCTAACAGTTAAGCGGGCCTCTGATGAAAAGTTGTACAGAACCGTCCGTGTCCAGCCCCCGGCGACAAACGGACAGGGTGGTTCTCAAGAGTCTCCCAACGAAGATCGATGGCAAGTGCTTTTACTAGCCCCACATCAGGGAGCAAACAGGATACCTACGCACTCGTGTGCTCGGGATACCCGGGCCCACAAAGCGAGTGTAAAGGTTGATCGAGATGTCCTTGACTTGCGAGATGTGATCCTTCACAAGCATAATAAAAGAAGGGGATTCACTATGCAGCTCGAGATTAACATGGAGTCTCATGCGGCTCAAAACCCAGAAAGCTGCATGCGGCCCATGAAGATTTTTTTATGTGGCCCAAAACATCCAGAGAAGCTTCATGCGGCTCAAAACCCAGAAAGCTTCATGCGACCCAAAAGTAAAGGAGGAACCTTATGCAGTTCGAAATCAGCCTAAACATTTGGCCATAATTACTCTGACATAAAGGAGACAACTATGACAGAGATGATGGCTCTGACATAAAGACAAGACGTGACATGCTCCTAAAAAGATGAGAAAATCATCATGATATCTAGCACAGTTCATAAATTCTAAAGAAGATTCTTTATGCGGATCGCCTATACGACCTTCATGCGGCTCAGTCATGAGACCACTCTCATGCGGCTCAGTCATGAGACCACTCTTATGTGGCCCGATCATGAGGCCACTCTCATGCGGCTCGGTCATGAGACAACTCTCATGCGGCTCAGTTATGAGACGTCTTTCATGCGGCTCGGTTATGAGACAACCTTCACGCGGCCCGGTCATGAGACATTCTTCATACGGCTCGGTTATGAGATAACCTTCATGCGGCCCGGTCATGAGACACTCTTCATGTGGCTCGGCTATGGGACATCCTTCATGCGGCTCAGCCAGGATGCATCATTCATGCGGCTCGCCACAAAGTAGCAGTTGAGACACGTGGCAGAAATCGACCAAGTCTTAACAGTTCGGATTTAGTGCAACAAACAGATCATGATCAATTATAACCAATCTCCAGCTGCCCACTTCTCGAAGCACAGTTACAAGGATGTGGCCCAAAATTAGCCACATGGCTGTACACCCCCATTACTCATGAATTCCTATAAATAGCAAGGTGCTATTCCCTTGTACACACACAGAGACATACAGAGAGAGAGAGAGAGAGAGAGCATTTCTTCGCCGGAGCCGAGGTTGCGTTCGATCGTCCAAGGAGTAAGCCAGAGTTGATAGCACTTACCCGAGCGTCTACCATCACCCTCCAGAATCAAAAGTACATAATTGTACTTAGATTGCTTTTCCTCGATTTTGTTCCTAGGCTCTCTTTTGTACAAGCGAGTTTGTAATTGTGAGTTAAAGTTCAGTCCTCCGATAAAACTGTTCTGTTCTACGATAATCAATGTCAAACATATTAAACAGGTATTTACTTGTGATATTTCTTTATTATCCTCTCGTGCTTTATATTCTGTAACAAGATATATTCTTCTTACTTTATAGACTCATATCATTCTTGGAGTCTAATCGGACAATATGATAATGGGCTGCAGACCATGACCCATACTTGTTCGTTCTTGTTTTATATGATTCTTGTGGATTGAGATATAGTTTAGATTAGACATGATACCCATGACCTTGATAGTTTATACGTACTCGAGTCGGGCTGGTGTCTGCTCGATACGTAGCTGGCTTGGTCACGAACTCTCATCCAAAAAGCGGGTACAGGTCGTGACACCTGCGGCAATGAAATTTTTTTGAATACCATGATTCTAGAGGTATGTACCATAGTTGGGGACTCTATGATTATCGTAGCCTTGCTTACTAGTATGACAAATATTCTGAGGCTCATGATTTTGGACAGACACATATGATTATAGGATTGTATGATTAGAGACTTTGATTGATTGGGGGTTTGACCTAGTACGACTATCTTAATTTCGAGGAGAAAATTCTTTTAAGGATGGTAGACTTGTAGCATACAGTTTCTAAAATGAGGGTAATTTTGAAATTTTATAATTTTAATCTTTTAATAATGATATTTAAATCATGATATGATTTTTGGTGATTTTTTTAATCATTTTAACACTATTTTTATTGGTGATTTGTGATTTTGGTATTTTGCTAGTGAAACCTTAGAGACTGCTTGACCTAGAGCATAACCATGTGATTAGAATATTAATTATAATTTTTGGTCTAGGGGTATTTTGGTCATTTTGGTCTCTTGGAATTATTGGTTAATTATTTATTGATGGTTGTTATTTTTGACTTTTGCTAGTTGTGACTTTAGAGACTAGCCTATAGTTTGACTTTGACTTTGGTGACTTAGTTAGCATGGTGTGAGACCCTAATTTAACTTAAGTTGGTCTTAGTTGACTTGATTGTGACTAGGGTTCATGAGAGGATTGAGAGAGTTTAGTGCATTGGACTTTTTGGTTAAGGAGTTGAACTAGCTAGTTAACAATCTTGGCCCAAAGCCCACCATGAGAGACCCTAACCCTATCTCTTAATTTGGACACCCACAACAGCCCACTAATGAACTAATTTCAGCCTATATAATCCCTCTTCATAACCACTTGCCTCTTTTAGAACACCCCCTTGTAGGAAACCCTAATTTCTTCCCTAAATTGTCAAATCTCTCCATTCCTCCACTAAATTGATCCCAATCTTTTGCACTTGATTCCAAATCTGTAGGAGTAGAAGAAGGAGGCTAGCTTGCAAGGAGGGGAGCTCATTGGAACATTGCTTGAGGAAGGAGACTTCACTATTTGGACTTTTTTGGAGATTTGCTCTATATAGGTAATCCATTCAAATGACCATAAAATATTGATTTATTTCCATAGATGCATCCATCTAGGTGTCCCCTAGCTGTAGGTGAAGTTTGGTAGGAATTAGATTTAGTTTGGTGTCCGTATCGGACACGTATCCGTGTGTGTGCATAAGTGTTCGATAAAATATTTGAATACAAGTTATTTTATTATTTTCGAATTCTGTTTGAAGTGATTTGTAGCCCTATAGGTGTGCTTTTAATCCCCCTAGGACTGAGCACTTTTTCGTGCCCCGTTCGTGTCTATGTACGAGGACTGTCATAGTGCCCTGCTACCCGACCCTGTTTACGGACATGCCACATCACGTGGACACGTGTCACTTGTCACAGGGGTAGGGGCAACCTCTGTCTGCACACCCCTCGAGTTTGACGCGATCTCGTGTCGTGTCGAGGGAGCACGGACATACGTACTGGTTTTGTACTAGATATGTGCAGTCAAAATTTCCCTCTGATACTCTCTTTATGTCTTGTCCTGACACGACAAGGACACGAATCAGGGTGCCTAACACGAAAACCTATACTAGACCTAACCCTAGACACAAGCACGAGGCTTTTCGTATCGTGTGTCATGTCTATTTATGATCGACACACGCGCACCACACTGCCTGTGCCGTGTTCACTAACACATTTTTATTTGTGTTTGGACACGTTCGTGTCAAGTTTCCTGGACACGAACATTTCCCCCAGACACGTATGCACACACTCGACACCTGTATGCACTTTAATTTGATGTTTATTTGTAAATTTCATATTGATTTGGAGATTTTTCCTAAACTCTGATACTGGGTTCGGATACACTATTTAATTGGTTATGACACTTCGTGTCCACTCTCTGGACACGTGAACACATTCCTAGGGTTTACACAAGCATGTTTAGCCATTGTATACTAGTTTCCAATGTTTATTTCGAGTTTGTTTGGTTATTTGGGGTTCTCAGGATTGGACTAAAACCTGAGAATCGAGTTTTCTGAAAACTGAGTTATATCCAACCTGTGAACTGATTGTATATATACATACATGTTTATATATGCAATTTGAAAACCTGAGATTGTACTGATAACTGAGAAGAAGCTTTGGTTTTGAATTTTTAAAACTGATTTTGGTTTATTGAGTTTGGGTTTACATGAAAACTGAGTTGGACTTTTGTATGTAATAAAAAAAATATCTGAGAATGATAATTGAATCCATATATGAATGTATGCATTACCTGAGAATTCAAACTGATCACTGAGAAGGGATCTTGGTTCTTGAATGTTTAAAACTGATTTTTGGGTAGTTGATATATTAGTTAAGTTTGATTTTGAGTTATAGCAGAGATACATAAATTTACTGAGATTGTATAATATTAAGTGTTGATATGTATATACATCTATGTAATGTTATACATGAATGGGCATGTAATTCATTCACAGGATTTGATTGGATGTGTATCTCAGTTTAGTTTAGGTTCTTTGATTTCAATTTTAGGTTTTATGTTTCAGATTTTTGGATATTAATGTCACTGTCACACCCTCTCACTCTTCATTCTCACTGTTACACCCTCACATACATCCTCACACACACAGACATTGGACTGAAACACACCCCCACACTCCCCTAACTTACTGTCACATGCATCCACACACACACACACTCTCCTACATCACTGTCACACATATTACTCCTTTACACACACATACACTCTATTTACCATGCTCATACACACTATTCTCACTCTCTCCTATATATGCTAACACACACACATGTTAACCTCCTCACATTTCTCTCTCTCTATATCTATATACATATATGTTTACATATATATATAATAATTGAATGTACGAATGATTAAATGAATGTATGAATAAAAATATATATGTATACAAGTATGTATGCAATGTAATGAGGTAATGTATGAACTTAAACATGAATGTTTATATACCTATAGGTATGCCTATATATATATAGTGTATGAAGATATATGTATATATGTATGTGTTGACCTTGTGATTGTGCGTGAGTACTAGGCTAGACTTAGTTAGGCTTAGTGAGACTTGATTGGGCTAGGACTTGACCTTGTTGACCTAATTTGATAAGTGTAGTTGACTGGAGTTGACCAAGGGTTGTCTTTAGTCTAGAATGACTTGTTAGACTAGGTTTAGACCTAGAATAGCTTGGTTGACGTAGTTTGACTTTGTAAGTTGACCAAGAGTTGACTTTGGCCCAAATGACCTAGAAATCATATATAATGCATTGTAATATTTAATATTACCATTATGGACATGTTGTGACCTGTGTTGCTCTAAATAGGACTTATCTAATCTGTCTGGACATCTACACTTACTAGATACTCAGGATATCAGGCGAGTACATTCTTTGATAATTTCATACTTGCTAGGATTTATATTCTTGCTCTAGATTATTTTTTTGATGCTGTCACATGTTAACACTGATTAGTACTATATGGATCTTTACATTGATATGTTATCCCCCTCGGGAGTATCAGATACATTATGTCATGTGCGTTTCACTTTCATTATGTACTCTTGTGCTTTCATTATTCATGTACTCTCATGCTCACAGAGCCCTCATGTATACCTTCATGTGCACCCATTAATGGGCCCCCATATAAAATATTGTACAATAACATAACTTGTCTGGATTCTTGTGTATTGATTGGGGTACGGGAGAGTATAAGCAGTCATGTAAACAATCCCAATGGTCATTGTATAAACTCTTATTGTAATCATGTACAAATTCAAGCCGTTTACATGTCTATCTTGTACTCTACATTACTAGTCACTGATAGTTCTCTTCTTATAGTAGCTATTTATATTACAGTTCTCTCTTTTTTACTATATATACTTTCTTTTAGCGTTTCATGTATTTTACTCTATTGCATGCTTTATATTTCTGTCTTGATATGAACTGTTGAGATTATGTGCTCGTTCCTGTCCTAACTGGACCTGTTGAAAATATTACAGAGGATGACGAGGACCTTTGTCCTACCTATTATGGAGCTGCAATAGATAACACCAGTGGCGTGGACCTTCAGCAGGATCCATCAGCAGTAGAGGATGTCACCGCTATAGTTTAGGCTAGTTAGTTTAGACTTATATCTTATTTTGATGTCTTGTCTCATTTGGATACATTTATGTTATATTTGGGATCTTGTTGTTATTCTGGATTTTGTGGAGATGTTATCTTAGACATTTAGACTTCTTCTCCTGTTGTATTTCACTTGGCGACTTTCATATCTATATATCTTATCGTATTTTCTACCTTAGCTGTGATTGAGTTGTACATTTCTATATTGTCCTCCATTCGGAGCGTATATATTGTATAGTTACCTTATAATTGTTAGATGTATGTGACCTAGGACACCGTTCTACCGCCGACACTATGGCATAGGCTGGACGTACCCACTTCTCGTTCTCCTACACCGGGTGCGGGTCGTGACACCATGTGCCTAGAGATTCTAGGTCTTTCCTAATCACCCTATAAATAGGGTCATTAATTGCTGATTTGATCATAGGGTCATTAATTTTAGTGGCCTAATAATTGTGTCCGTGTCCATTCCACTACATTCTATATTTTATATTTATATTTCCTGTGTCTGATACGGACATTCCCCGTGTCCACCCCACCACTGTCGTATCCTGTGTCCCCGACACAGGATTACATCCAGACCCAAACCCTATTTCCATGTCTTACTCTGTCCCCGACACAAGACATGCTCCCACACCCCAGTTTACATACCTGTGTCCTGTTATGTCCCCAGACACATGACGCATTCCCTAATTCTACACCAAACCCTAACCCTAGATTCTCCTCTGTCGCCATGGCCACTCCTGCCACTATTGTCGCTTCATCGTGAGCCGTCACTGCTTGAGCGGCACTATCCTCTGAGTCTCCATGTTTGGCCAGACCCCGCCGACCTCCTCCTCATCCCCGAGTCCTTGTCGCTGCTACTGTTCTTATGATCAGTGCCACCGTGTGGTCGAGTCACTCGACTAGATCCGCTGAAGAACGCCGCTTACCAAATACTATAGCAAGTCATCTGACAGGTCGAGCTTAAGTGCCTTAAGTTTTGAAGCAATATGAGATATCTCCATAATGTACCCCCTTATGTTACCTTTGTCCTTATACTTCATGGTAATTAAGAGCAAAAAAATGTACTTATATTCGCCTTATCATTCTTTGCAAATCATTTTTCGATTTTAATAAAGAAATTTTTGGCACTAGTAACGTCATCAAATACTATACCCATAAATGCCTCCGGAATGTCGTACTTTATGATCATCAAACTTATACAGTTTTAGCATTCCCACTTTTCAAAGCTCGCTCTACCAGCAAAGGAAATGTTTTCCTTAGGAGTAGTGGGTCATTTAATCCTAAGTACAAGGTCTAGATCCATGTAGCCGAGAACAATGTAAATATTCTCTTTCCAATCCTTGAAGTTTGTTCCATTAAGCATGGTAATTGAGTTCAGATTAACAAATATTATAGCAACACTAGTTGTAAAGAGAAAAAAACATAGATGCTCTAAATATTAACCAAAGAATAAAATATAGTCAAATAAATTTGAATAATGGTGAGCCCCATCTCAAAATACCTAACATACCGTTAATATCAAGTCTTTGAACAGTAATATTAACTGTATTTGGTACTCTTGGAGTAATGATCAAACGTTGACAATAACCCATGTCAAATAATAAGGCTACTTTTGGATCAGATTATTATTTACATGTAAACTTTATAATTGTCACACATTTATCACTGCAGGTATGTATATGATTCGGCTAAGTATTAACCTTATTTGGGCCGCCTAATACTTGCATGAATGTACATACACACGAACATCCTTATAGAATATCTACGCAAGAGAGGTCACTTTGGTGACATCTTATTTCAATGGGTCTAATTAGAACGTTAGACAACTATTGCAAGTCACAAAGAAGACCAAAAATCTGAATGTTGACTAAATCTTTATGTATATGCATATTTACAACATTATAACTCAAATAAAATAATCATAAATTATATTATATCACCATATTCGACTGAAAATATGCATCAACAAATGACATGAAATAATTCATAGGAATTATATCAAAATAATCTACTGAAGATATATACATCAACAAATTACATCAAATAAAATAATCATAAGCATTTGAATTCTTTTTTGACAACTTAAAGCATGATTTCAAATCATTTTAAACAAAAGGAGATAACCTTATCAAATCAAAGAGATATAATGTAGATACAAAAAAGCACCCCGAACAACAACATCGACCTAGCTTGTAGCTTTGCATATTTGAAGTTTATATTATAGAGTCCATGTTGGTGGGACATGGGAAACTATGTTGTCAGAGGCAACACCTAGGGTAAACCAAGAAAAAAAGAGGTCCGCCTAGGGTCATCTAATTATGCTTACTATCCTTACTTGATGTTGAATATTGGTTATTTCATATATTCTGCTTCTTATATTACTTTATGTTTATTGCTTATTAGTTATACTACATATTTGTTGTATGCACAATTATATTTTTTATATTCAAAGCAGCGGATCCTGGACGGACACCAAGGCAACATCTAGGCGAGGCGGGTGGCCTGTCGCCTCACCTCGCCTAGCTCCCAGTACAACATAGATGGGAACATCCATTTTTCTTATTTTTTTTTCTTTAGAATGCTAGTTGACAAATATACTTGCCATCATATATAAATAAAACTTATTTGTCATTTTGTACAGAATTCTATGGAAGCAAAGCTGCACCTACAACTAGCTAATACAACCAATCATGTAAGCAAACATGATAACCATATACAAATCCAAATTTTGGTTAGTACATATACAATTATTTAGAATTTGTTCATTTATTACAAATGTTCGATGCGACATCTAAAAATCTTAATAACTTGCATATTATCGAACAAATGGAACTCAACATTAGATAATTAAAAAATTAAGCACAATTTTTTACAAAAAAACTATTCTTTATGCGACTTATGATCATAAAAACTTTGATCGAAATTGGAACCGTAAATTTAAATTAGATCTAACAATCTTGGGTTCCTTAACAACAACAATAATTGAATTTGAAACTCCAAATTCATGAATCAAACAAGGGAGGCTCTGATACCAATTGTTAGAAATTTACCCGTTGATTAATGAGATGAAGCTCTATAAATAATTGCGGAAGCGTACATAAATCCATTGGTTGGCTTGATGGACCTTGTAGCAAACGTCTCTTTATACGGTTCGATCTTCCAACTTGATATGACCCTTGTCTTTGTCCCTCTCTGTTGATGAGGATGCCGAAGAGAAAAGCAAAAATTCTCTCTTTTGTGGTTGTATAAGTTGTGGACCATAACCCTAATGTACATACATACATACACACACACACGCAGATACACACGCACACACACACACACACACACAAACACACGTACGCATGCACACACACACACACCCGCACACACACACACACACACACACACACACACACACACATACACATATTTTAGGTTTTAGATATCTGTAATTTGGCCACTCATCAAATTAGATTTACTTCTAAGGTATCTACATATTATCTCCATAACGATTGTACCCTTGAGCCTTTTTTTCTTCCAATTAGACCACTTTAATTTGGCTTAATTATTTAGATAGCACAACACAATTAATTTTACATGTGTGGTCCCTAATTATTAGATAACTCCAACAATGAAAGTCAAAAGAAAAATACAAAATATATGGAAAATAGGACCAAGTTTCTATTTGTTTGCATGTTTTATCAATTGAAACTAATTTAAGAGAAGATGGAAACTACTCTACTTCGTAGGTTACATCCAAACATGTAAAAAAACTCATGAAATTATTTAAATTTGACAGATTAGTCCAAAACTCCATTGGCAGTTGTAGATAGCTCATATATGTTCTACTAACAACAAATTATATGTGCATAATACCCGGATACGTAGCATACATCTGCAACAATCGGTCGATCCCAAAAACTATGACGTAGAATACGAAATAAAAATATTTTATCCGATTATGTCTCAATTGTTTATTAATATAATTTATATTTCATACATTATGGGTGAAGTCGAAAATCTCTACCTATGGCAGCGGCCGATGCACCCTAGGCCGGGCGAGGGGGGGGGGGGGAGTACACGTCCTCTAAAATTTATGTTTTCCTATATATACTCTTTTGTCTATGGTATATCTAACTTTTTTTCTTATCTACTAGAAAAATTTGTAGTATATTGTCCCAACGTTTCTACTTTGTGATATTGAATATGTTGTTGCAATTTATTTTTAATTTCTTTGTCTTTAGCAACGTTTAATGACGTTTAGCGACACAAAATTGAATGGCTATAAGGTATGTTTAGCAATGCCTTAAGGCGTCACTAACTGAAAACACCTACTTAGTTGAACGTTGCTAAACATCGTAGGGTAAGGCACAAAGTATACGAAAGATGTCATGCCCTAGAGCCAAAATACTGGAGAGCGGAGGAAAAAGTAGGCAGCTACGTATACCAAAGTACACTAGTACCCCAAGATACAGTCACGACTGTATAGACATGGGGGCCATTGCTATAATCCAACAGTCATAAGTAGGTCAAGCAATCCTAGGCGTCTCAATCATAAACAAATAGTAAAGTACAAGATGCATGATAATTAGACATATAAAATAGTAAAGCATCCCAAAATATGATATATTGATGATCATAAAGCTAGTAATACAAAATAAAGAACTAGCAAGAGTATAAGTCATACATGATCAGCTCTAGCTGCAATCTAGAATATACATAAATCATGTCATGTCCGTAGTCTAGATCTCAAAGTCCAAAAAATACGAGCTAAACAAGTGTCCGGTGGCTAATTGTCACAAAAGACTAAATATAAAAACTAGAGGATAAGAGAAAGAACACCCACCCAGGTACAATGGTACTCTGGGTGGTCACCATCAAGTATGTGGTATGGTACATCTTTTGGTTCTACTACCAATGGCGAAACAAAACTAGTAGGGTCAAAAACCCATCCAACAAGTACCACAATGGAAGCCAACTATGAACTAAAAGCAGCATGCAAGCATAATAAGGACATAATAAAAATATAACATGTACGACCAAGAATATGGTAAAGGTACCCAAGAAAACATGAAAGAAAATTGGAAACATGCAAGTAGACATGAATATATAAGCATGTACATGATCATACAAAATAGACATAATGTGATTACATGATAGGACGACGAATAACTATAGAACGTAAGGACTACTCTAGATCCAATCCACAAACCGTAACCAAACAAGGACCGGGGTTACAGAACATTTCTCGAGCAGAACTTAGCCTCTAATCATTCACCGGCACAAGTAAGACATAGAGAAGACATGAACAAGATAAGATAGTGTCACTACCACATTTCTAAAATAGGGATAATTTTGTTATTTTATATTATTTCTATAGTGGATATTTTTTATAATTAATTAAATATGATTGTGGCATTTATTAGTTGACTAACCTATTTATTGGACCTTAACTTGTGAACCCAACTAGATTAGACATGACCATTGGAGCCCACAACCTAGGATGAGCACAACTAGCCTTATTTAAGTCATGTTAAGCCTAGATTAGACTAGAAATTAATCCCACACTTAGATCACAATTAACCTTCAATTAGGAGAGTGTTCATGATGACTTGAAAGGGGCAAAATAGACATTTTAGAAGAGTTTTATGGCTTCCATTCTTGGCTGGTCATTATGAGCATTTAAACCATCTTCTTTATTCTTTTAGAGCCTCCACAAACCCTAACATAAATTCTTTTCCTCTTCAAACCCTTTCCATTTCCATTCATTCCCTCCATCAAAACTTTCCCAAATTATCCCAAAACCTTCCCAAACCTTTATTATACAAGACTAGAAGCTTGGAGACCAAGGAGCTTGTGGAAAGGATGATGGAACAGGAGATTCCCAGGACCCTTACTCTGGTGTGCGTATTGATCGACAGAAAGTTAAACATATTTAATACGTGTTCTAACCCTTCATAGGCGAAAAATAGGGTTCACGAATTATACCTGCGACAGAAAGAAGACAAGTAATTCCTGGCAATCTCGAGCAGACGACCCCAATATCTTCTGCATGTATTCCTTCCTCGAGTTGGACGTGTGGGCGACGATCTCCCAACCTTTCCTTCTCCTTGGCAGCCCTCTCTTTCTCTCCTTACGTGAATCACAAATTTAGAGAAAGCTTCAGATTCCTGATCAGTAATTTGGTGACCAGAGGATAGAGGATATACATAGGCTACGGCAGGGACCATGAGGAGAAATTAGGATTAGGCCTCCTAACGGATCTGGATATCCCGTGTTCAGCCCAAACACACAATCCAGGACCATTAACAATAGCTCGGTCCACTAATGAGCTATTATTGCACTACCTACCTAATCCCAAATTATGTTTGTGGGCTCCTTTTATTATATGCTTGTTTGGCTCCCCATGTTAAGATATCGTATGTCCGTCGATCAAATTAAGTTACTGACAACTATATTGATTCGACTTTTATCCTTAAGTAGTACAGCTCAACTTTATTTGTCATGTCGGATATAATCCACCTGCAGGGTTTACATGACAATCCTTATGAGCTCCTTAAGAAGACATCATCAAACCGATGTATCGGGGCATAGATTCCATTTATAATCAACAACACATCATACATACAATATTATTACCCAATTTATAGAGGTTGTTGATCCATAATGAATCTCACTTTTATGAGTCAAAGTAATGTACACTGTATATACATGTTTGTTATTATATCCGGATTAAGAGCACAAGCATCCATAATAACAGAGGTGTTTGTTCACTTATGTAGTCAGTACAAAGAGAACAACCTCAAGTGTTCCTGTTTAATACACACAAAGTTACTAGTGTAAACCTATAGTCAAGATAGACTAATACCAGATTACACTATAACCTTTCCAATAGATTGTCCAAGTCCATATAGGTTGTGAACTATTTGTATACTCCATAGGAAACTAATAATATGATCTTCTGTGTGACACCACATAGCATACTATCTACAATATAGAATATTGACATTTGTATTAACACTTGCAACAAATACAATATGCAAACATTTTCCCATATGATTCTTATTCAAAATTTAAGGAAATAAGGTTACTACAAAAGTGATGCTTTTAGTATATAACCCTAACAATCTTCCACTTATACTCAAAATATTGCTTTTTAGTATACTGTTACAAATCTTCCACTTTTACTTAAAGCCTGCTGCTACACATCTGACTCCCATTCCCTCAACATGACTATCAAAAGCCTTAGCTGGTAAGCTTTTTGTAAAGGGATCAGCCAGGTTGTCGGCTGATGCTATCTTGATCACAACAATATTTCCTTTCTTTATGAAATCTCGTATCAGGTGGTACTTGTGCTCAATGTGTTTACCTGTCTTATAGGCTCGTGGTTCCTTCGAGTTTGCAACTGTACCACTATTATCACAATAAAGTGTAATAGACTTAGGCAAACTAGGTACCACATCCAAGTCCAACAAAAAGTTTCTGAGCCAAACTGCTTCTTTAGCTGCCTCAGAGGCTGCCACATACTCGGCTTCCATAGTGAAATCAGCAATACATTTTTACTTGATACTCCTCTACACAATGGCTCCACCTTCCAAAGTAAACACATAAACTGAGATAGATTTTCTAGAATCCCTATCTGACTGAAAATATGAGTCTGTATGCCCCAAGGGAACTAAACTATCTGCCTGGTAAACTAGCATACTCTTTAGTCCTTTTCAGGTACTTCAAAATTGCTTTACGGCAGTCCAGTGCTCTTGTTCTGGGTTAGACTGATATCTGCTGACCATACCTACGGTAATGCAGATGTCTGGTCTCGTACCCATAGCATTGCATACATTAAGCTTCCTACTGCTTAAGCATAAGGAACTGCCTTCATGTTCTCTATCTTTGTCACGACCTGCATCTGCTTTTTGGACGCGAGCTCGTGAGCAAGCCAGCTACGTATCGAACGGACTCCAGCCCCTCTCGAATACGTAAACGCTGTCAAGACTATGGTATACTGCCAAATCATGGCAAACAAATCTATATCTCAAATCCACAATAAGTGTACGAAACATGAATGAACACTATGTGTCGTGGTCTGCAGTCCACTAGCATATATGTTCGATGAGACTCCAAGGAAAATAACAAGAGTCTCTAAACTAAATAAAAAAACAAGATAACTCATGATAAGGAATGTAGAGCACGAAAGGATAACAAACGTAATAATGATACCTGAATCCCACAAAAACCTTAAATCCTCCGCATCCAGAATTACAAGTTAACTCCATGCAATCGCTAAACCTGAAGAGATCATCAGGTCCTTAGAGGACATAGCAAGATACATAATATACATGCCTATCTAAAAGTTTTATTATGCGCAAGAAAATAAACAAGAAAAATAGGAACACGACAAATGACTACGAACACGAATACGAACACTAGAACAACTACGCGTAAATGAACTGCCGGATGAACGATACATGAGATCAATGGAAGAACCAAACCCTCATCCCGAGTGTGAACTCACGGGTTTGAACTAAACATTAACCCTCATCTCGAGTGTGGACTCTCTGGTTAGTACTAACCCTCGTCCTGAGTGTGGACTCTCGGTTAGTACTAACCCTCGTCCCGAGTGTGGACTCTCTGGTACAAGTATAACATCCTCGTCCTGAGTGTGGACTCTCTGATGTAAACACCCTCGTCCCGAGTGTGGACGCTCTGGTACAAGTCAAGTCAAGTCAAGTCAACACCCTCGTCCCGTGTGTGGACTCTCTGGTGCAAATAATCGACATCCTCGTCCCGAGTGTGGACTCACGGATGTAAATAGATCAAAAAAACACCCTCGTCCCGAGTGTGGACTCTCTGGTGCCAAGGAAACAATATCAAATATTTGGCAGTTCAATTACATACTCGTTCTATGACACGACTCAAGCAAGGTACTGACGAAAACTCCAAGTGTGAACCACAAGACCAAACATGAACACGGCTATATGCAATGGAAACAACTCAAAATATTATACAAAAATCACATGTCCATAAACAGTCAAAACTAAAAAATAAAAAATAATGCATGTAAATAAAACTGTATAGGAAGGCAAGGTATACTTGCCTAGAGGCTGCACACAGATCCAACAAAATATCGTCAACTGGTAAGCCGATAAGTCCAAATCATCATAAATGTCTCCGAAAGCTGAAACAGACATTTTCAACATTCTCAGAATAGTCAAATTAGTTAGGATTACCTGCCCTTAAGTACAATTCTGGACACAAGGGCAAAACGATAATTTTGGGCCAAAACGGTGTCCGTCGTTGGACCCGCTTTGCACCGAAAAGTGTGCCAGAGTCAATGGTCTCTAAAGTAGTCAAACTATATGTCAATAGGTCGGTTTTTTGATACGAACCCAATCATATTTCCAAAGTTGGATTCCGGCGGCCCGGGCACAAAATCACCCGTTGAGTCGGACCGTAGGGCCCATAAAACGGCGATCCGATCAACTGTCTCATAATCGGACCAAACTTGGCATACATGACCAGAAAAATGATACGGTCCTGTTGGCGCAAGTTTCATCTCGATCTAACGAACGTACACAAGGTAATTGGAAATTTGCACAGGGGCCGATACGGTAAATTTTGACGGATACGGATCAAATTCGTCGTGCACACGCGACCAATTTGAATTTCGTCAAAGCCCACACGTCCACGAAGCCAATACGTGCCTTTCGATGCTTTCGATTCGCGACCACGTTGTTCGGATTGGCGGGACGCACGTTGGATCGGAGGAATTTTCAAAGTTTTGAAAACTGTTTTTAATGATAAATTCTTGATTTCGTAAACTATTTTCTCTTCACGTAATTAACGAAAATTAAAAATACAAAACGGGTTAGGAAGCCCTATATGTTGTCTTCAAGTGTGTTTAATTAGATTGCAAAAATATTGAACAGGTTTCCTGGAAACTAGGTACGAACATGGGTATATCGACTGTCATACGTTCTGTTTTTGAACGACAAAGCCCGGACTTTGCGTCGATTTATCGGGCAATCCAGTTCATCTAAATTAAAACTAAATGAAAGAAATTGAAGGTGTATGAGGGGTCTTACCTGAAAAGATAGTTCGTAAAATGATCGAGCATCGTGGGAGAACTTCTGTCACAAGGTTGGGGCCCAAGAATAATCAACAAAAGGTATGAATTTATGTCCATATTACCTTTAAATTATACTATCTACGACTTATCACGTCCACATTACCTCAGATAGTGTTGTCCCAAAAGTAACATCATGTCAAAATTATATTATGTCACATCCATATTATCTCTGAATAGATGTAATGAGTGTTGTTATTTTTAAGAAATTTGTCACGTCTAGCACCTCTGAACATATTTCTTACTCCTATCTATTACTTGTGTCTTAAACAAATACATAATAAGTAATGGAGCTACAAAAGATTACCAGCTTTTATTCTCATACAAATCATGCAAAAAAATAAACCATTACATTTATCAAAAGGGTGTTAGTTCAAAAGAATTATTATATTCACTCTTATTTCTATAAATATAACTTCATTGTGGAGACTGCGTACTAAGGTCGAGAATTGTTTTCTTTAAACCTTTTGCCCGCTCCATCCTTGTAGCAATCACCCTTTCCTTGGCCAGGTTTCTTCTTGATTCTAGGTTTAATGATTACAATAAAGAGATATGACAGTCAATCTCTGCATTTTGAGCTTGGAGAAGAACCTCCCTTTGTCCTTCTAAGTCATCTAAACGACTGGAAGCAAGTTGATATAGTTCAGTGATCTCCTCATCCTATTTCTCAGCTGCGAAAACTATGCACGAGTTGCTCCAATTCGGCTTCTAGCTCTAATATGTGAGCCTGACCTTTCTCTATTTTGGGACTTTTCTCTGTTCTCGGCCTTATAAGCTTCAATAGAGGAGCTGGTCTCAGCTATACTAGCCTCTATCTCTCCAGACTGGACTACGAAAGCTACCAAAGCATTTTCAAGAATGGCTTGCTATTTCTATGTTCCTATGCCAATATCTCACATTCGGCGTCTACCATCCTATGTATGTTTCCTCTGGTCAAGGCTTGGTGGGTTCCTTAAGTTCTGCTAAGATCTGCATCGCCATCTCATTATCTCTAAAGTTGCGTATGGAGTCAATTGGGAATTGGGAAAATTTTCTTATGGAATCATAAAGACAATTCTTATCCAAGGCCAACCAAAGACTTCAAAGTGGTGAAGAAGGAATTCGTGAAAGTACAGACGAGGCTGTCATCGCCGATGAGTTACCAGGCATCATTGCATCTGCAGGAGCTTCTCTTTCTGCAGAGACATGAGGAATCATATTTTGCACAACATCTGCTTTGGAGATTTTGGTGCAGGTGTTCTTGAATTCCTCTATAGAATGGGCCGACGTCCAAAGGAGCCATGGTCGAGCTGAAGCTGAATGCAATGGGAGTTATTAGAGCTTAGACTATTGTTCCTACGTGTTCCGCTGCAATTTAAATAAAATATCATTATATCACATCGTATCAAATATGGAAGTAAAAGTAAATAGAGTCGAAGATTACCTGGACCAGGTGTCATATAAGGAGTTTCACGAAGTATATTATCATGTTCTGTCACGAGCCTACCCATCGTAGAGGCAGATACAGCGTTTGGCTT